>JAQGBH010003094.1:0-21257 GCA_034698265.1 Sminthurinus aureus | reverse complement strand
AAAACCCCTATGTGCATATTTACAGATTTTCCCCCGAAAACATGGATAACCCCCGAAGTCGGTTTTTAAAATTCGGATTTTTAAGAAATGGATGTCAGATTCGGATTCGCCATATTCGAAAACCCCTAGGTGCATATTTACTGATTTTTTACAGGTTTCCCCGTTTGGGTTGATATGGGAGGGGAAGGGAGGGGGGATCAAACAATTACAAAAGTCTGTTGAACGCCATTTTCTCACGGTACTTAGCTAGGCTCCACCTCTTGGCCTTTTTATCAGACTTCATTTCTGTGCCTGGTTGTAATTATGATCCTGAATATTGAATGTTTGTTTTTTACAGTGTACACAAGCTTGTACCATGAAAAAATTGGTAAGCTTATCTAGATAAATAAAAAAATTTGTTGTGTACATATACTGTATACCACACAACAGTTTTAACAAATTCACTTGACATTTGCCAAATATGAAGAAAAGTGTATTTTAAATATTTTCAAACGTCGTTTTTTAGGTTTTTCCTGACAACAACATGAGAATGGATGCTTTCAACAAGTTTGCAAAGAATAATTTGACTGAGAAACTACAAGCGACGTTCTTAAAACAAATAGACGCCTGTATAGTATCTAAAAGTGAGAAGTTGATCATCTTCAATAATACCAGTATTTTAGCGAATTAATTACAAATTGCATTCCAATCTCATGTTTATACTTTTATCTGTAGGCATAACATTGGAAAGTTTGTCTATGGAACATAAATGCAAGAGCTGGAAACCACTAAACAAATGCATCAAAAAATCACTCAAAACAGTATGTTATAAAACAGTTTTTTCTTTTTGTTTTTGCTTTTCAACTTGGACGTTCAAAATTCTAAATCTAAAGTGCTCCTGAATCATACTGACTCGAATCCAATATATTTCAAATTTTTATCGTATTCTTGTTTCAAATGTGGATACAGGCATGCAGGATTGCATTGGGAAGGGACACCACTTCTTCTGATTCCACAACACCAGCTGATGAGATTTCCGATACCACCCAAACTTCTCTTAGCACTGAAAATACTTCTGAATTTTCTTCCGCGGTCCCTAAAATAGATGAGAGTGATGTTGACAATGATAATGCCGACGAAACAGATGAAAAATAATACAGGTTTTGGTGGTATTTAGAATTAGAAGTATCCAATATTATACTATTTAGTACTCCTGTTTTACAGCACTAATAATAAGATTAGTGGACATTTAAACAAGTTTTTCAAATTTTAATCTTTTGAATGGGAATATTCGTAGTCCGTATGGAATAAATTTTGAAATTTATTGTACTGTCTAATGTTTAATGTACTATAAGGTCATCAGTTAAATGTCCAATAAATCTCTACATCGTTGTGAAATATTTTGAATTCTAAAGGAAAAACATTTTGTAATTTATGAATTAAAATCACGCCATGTGTGTATCTTATCCTATTTACACACTAACAGCTAACAAGCAATAATAAATAAAAATGTCGCATAATGCATGTCATTTTTTGAGCAGCTTTTACAAAATGCTTTGACCGGAAATGTACAATAACGTCCATGTATGAGCGCACACCCGTCCATTCCTGTCCCGTTTGCATATAAATGAGCAAACGATTCTGAAAATTATCCACACAGCTCCGAATAATTCTACGCCAACGAACCCCCTGTCTCTTCTGCAAGAAAATTCGATAGTTCACAAGTTGAATTTTCGTAATTTTTTAAACTGTGTTTTTTTTTTTTTTTTAAACAAAAGAGGAAAAATTGCAATTTAGTTGACAAAATGAAGACCACAACTTTCAACAATGTGATTTTTATCCTCGGAGTTCTTCTAATGTTCAGCGGCATAACTGTAAATTAAAAAACTTTATTGTGTAATATTATATTGTGCTTATTTTTAAAAAACTAGAAAACCATGTTGTATCAAAAACATCGAATGGAATTTTCTGTCAACATTTTCAGATATTTGCAGATCCAATTCCAGAACCAAATCCAGCACCGAATCCTTTTCCAAAACCTGGATTACCTGCAATTAACATGAAAGATGTCAAGTGCGATGGAGAGATGTTGAATGTCCGTGAGGATGTAAATTCTACATTTTTCAGTTGTTTTGACAAAATGCAAAAGGAATGGGAAGCCACGGGTAAGAAAGGATTCATGCCCTTGCAAAGACTAGCATGTGGGGCTGTTTGTGCAGCTCAAGGTCTGGGACTGGTAAGTAATAATTGTTCTATAGTCTAATTTATTTATCATGATTCAACTAGAAGATATACATGTATTACTTTTTTCAGTCTAATCGACAATAGTTATATAATTGTCATAATATATATAACAGTAGAAAATGTTAACATTATTGTACATATTTTGTATTTATAATGTATGTGATATTAAGTTATCTTCTTATGTCCATATAATTATTTTAAACTAAAAAATAACATTTCATATTATCAGTAGTTCTAAGGGCAAAAAACATAATAATATAAAATATAACATGACATAATAATGTCTTTAAAAAAATTTAGTATAAATAACTCAAAAATTATACTAAAAAACCTATATTATTGCATCAAAATTACTGTGTGTAATATTTGTGTAATATTTGAAATTGATCATTAAATTTGATAGTCCTTAAAATTTTACGATATGTGGAATTTCCCTTTCGGTGTAAATCCAGTCTTCTTATTACTAACTTTGAATTCTTTTTCCTTTTCAGTTGGATGACAGTGGAAAACCTATCAAAGGTTATTCAAAGATTGGTTGAAATATGAATTGTCATATTAATTTAGCTGTGCCTGTGGCATTTCTTTTTTTTTAATTTTTCACAAAATTTTATTGTTGTCTCTTGTACGTTTGAACACAATTTTAGATAATCCAAAAGTTGTCGAGCTAGTCAATAGTATCTTACCTGCAAAAAATCAAAAAGCCGTGGCAGACGGAATTACAAATTGCATGAAGAAAAACTCGAAAAAATTGAAAATAAAACCAGGAGATTGTTCATCTTACGGCATGATGCTTTTCTGTATGAAGGAATCTATAGCAAAGGTACAAAAACTACGTCTCTTAAATTGAGTATCCTTAATGAAATGAAATGTCAAGTGTGTTCATATTTTCCTTCTTTTTTCCGTCTCGGTTTTTAAAACCCTTCATCTTTTTTTGTGTCCATGGAATAGATTTGCAAGCTGTAAGCTGTAAAGAAGTCATGACATTGTACTGAAAAGAAACTTCAGGACTGAATAAGATCAAAATAATGTGCTGTCAATCCGTAATTAAGTTATAAGTGTTTATAAGTGATGTATTTTATGCAGCCATGAAAAAACTTTTTATGTTGAACAAAATGTATCCTAGATCCTAGATTATTTTCATCATGACAGAGAAGGTTGGAGTTCGGGTAGCGTAAATTTATGAGGAGTATGTGACTATTTTGTGTATAGTGTATAGTTTCATTCTGTCTATTTTTATAGATTCCAATGTTTTCATCTACATAGTTTCACAGTTTCCTTTGTTTCTATTTTCCTTTCATAATTTTTTCTCTTTTCTATATGTTATTAATTATTATGTATATTGCATTGTGTGTATGTAGTATACTAGATTATGCTATTTCTTTTATGTATTCACAGCAATAAATCCTCTTATAAGCAACCACTTCTTATGACTGTAATAACTTGTAACATTTGTAATACTGATATAGAATATAGAATACGTAGATATGTACAACTTCAATTCTGCGGTGCATCGTACATACATAGACTCAAATAGTCTATTGAAAAAATAAAAGGACATAAAATTTAATGTTACCCCTTGCGTATTAGTACATACGTGTGTATCATCTATATATTTGCAACCCAAAGTCAGTGTTATTAGTAATTTTTCCTATTATTTACGTACATTGTTTACGACAATGGCTCAGCATAAGTATTGCCTGTTTAGTTTAAATCAAAATTTGAACTAGAATTCATTTTCTAGTTTCATGTAAATAGTAAATATTTATATTGTAATTCCTTCACTTATTTAATTTATACAAGTGCAGTTGTATCAGGAATAGAACGAAGTGACAAAAATAAAAGAATATCAAAGATAAACATGGCTGGTCCGTTCTTCTCGAGCTGTATAAAGCAGCTGCTTACAATCAGTGTCCTGCTCATTTTTATAACTACACCCATCATCTCCATGACCGTAATTACAATTTCATTTTTTAGTCGATTTATTACATGGACTTGTAAATTCAAATACATAAAAAAAAGTGTGAATTTCGGATTTCTTAAACATTGTCTAGTATCTATATGTAGTCGTCAAATATTTTGTATCTTGGAATGTTTGTAAATTTTATTAATTTTTTTAGCTCTCAGATGATATAGACGACTTGAAAGTTGTGACGGAAATGTCAGTGACTTTTAAAGTACCAGTTGAAAAGTAAGGTCCATGCTTCTCCTTTTTTTCTCATTATATCTTTATTCTACTCTATTAAGTGTTACATTTATAACGAAATCAATTAAGTGAAGCTAGTATAATAATATGTAAACAAAATATAAAGTACTACTGTACGATGTAAGCTTACAGTACAACATTCCATTACCTTTGAAGTTCGCACACGCTACATATTTCAGTATAAACGTGACTTTTTTCACGTGCAAGCAAATTTTAAAAATAAATACCTTACTCTTGATCGTTAACTGGTGTAATGACATAAATATGTACTAACAAGCTGAAGGATGAAATTGTTTGCCAACTACACGGAAAATTATTTTTGTTACAGACGCAAAAAATTGATTAAATATTATGGAATTATGAAATATTTAAACTTTTCGAGAAACCAAAGAAAAAACTCTAGATAGTCTAATTTGTTTTGTGTGAACTTTTTTTAGGTGTATGGGCTCAATCAATACTCCTACGATACGATACTTGAATGCGTTCAAAGAATGTTTAATAGAATATCCTCTTCAAGAAATTGTAAGTTCTTTACTATGTGTGATTTTTAAATAAGTTTTATCAAGACATTCTTTACTCTCATTAGTCGTCAGTAGTGATTCTACCATGTTTACTAAGTGTGTATTTGTATATTATATACATATTTATTCAGTGCTCCAATATTTGCCGACTTGAAAAATTCGAAGTCATTGTCAATGGAACAATCCGTCCTGGCGCATTTGCGATGTACGCTGAAGGTTATTTCCCTACTATTGCCATTGATCATGGCATTGCGGCTATGAAGAAATGCTCAAAATGTAACAAAAATTGCCATTATTTATACTATACTATGCAATAAATGTCCAATCCTTTCTTTCTTAGTAGCACTACAAACAGAGCTTCTAGTAGCCATTTGTAGTGGAGATTTGAGATACATAGTTTTTAAAAAAAACTCATCTTGACTGTTTCAGTTTACTTGGCTGGTACATCTTCTCTGTCCAATAACAGTTGCTTTGAAAATCTTGCTTTTCATCATTGCACTTTGTCAGCCACCAAACAAGTAAGTCGAGCATTTAAAATTTTTAAATGTAAACAATAAAGGCAAATAAAAAAAAGTCAATAATAATTTTAGAGTTGGATGCATAAAATTTCCCATCTGAATTTCAGCATATTACATATTATTATGAAAAACCTTTACCTTGTATAACACTATCTATTTAAAGCATTCTTTATACTACAACATTACTTTTCAGTTATATTATTGTTCAATTTGAATTGTTTTTCTATAGGCCTGCAGCGAATTTCCGTATTGAAGATGAAGAAAGAGTCTGCAGATCTATTCTTCTGAAAATGTCAAAACGCACAACAAACTAAATAAAATACAAAAAATGTCAAATGAACAATAAATGCCTGTGATAACACAATAACTATTCTTTTTTATTCAGTAAATAATATCATCCTGTTTCTATTGTACTCACATCAAAGCAACAACTAACCACCAACAGCACTCGTAAATAAACATAACTGCATGTATTATGCAAAGTATTCCATATGTCATATGCGCGCACAGTGCACGTTACAAACATAAACAGTCAGTTATAGTGACAATACCTTAGACATAAATAAGGTGACACATGACACTTAAAAACTCAAAATTAAATAAATAAATAAAAAAATAACAAAAGTACAACATACAGTAGTGCATATAGTACATTACATTTTAGCTTTTAGTAGTTAACAAGACACGTGTTTACGAAATACCGTAAATACATGGAGAGTGCACCTAAACTGACTGCTGTAAAATGAATGGAACAGTTTTCATCACCGACTTTTACAATTTCATCTGATCTCTTAACCCTTCGTCGTCTATCAGTCCCTGGAAATGCCATGTGGCTGCTTTTTTGACCATCAGTTTCATTGCTGGAAATCGGTTGCTGATTTGTTGAGGTAGTCACTGACGTTGTTTCTTCATATGCCACATCTGGACTTAGCATGAAACATCCCAAAGTACTATCTGATTGCCATGATAAAATAGCTTCTAGCCACTTTCGTTTCATAAAATTTTGATAACCGGCAACAGCACACACAGTAACTGTAAATTTATAAATACAAAAACGTAACATATGTATTAATTTAATTGTTCATCCTACACAGTACACATCATGCAGTTTTAACCTTTTCACAAAAAAAGGTGTAAAGTTTTACTTTGTTCGCTGAATAAATCACGATAATTCATTGGATATCCAGATTTTTCAATATAATTCGTTTGAAGAAAAACTTCTTGACATAATCTATCCAGGAATTTCATGGGGTCCTCACCAACAATTTTTGAGATGAAATTTTCACTTGAATAACAATTTTGCTGTAATCAATAAAAATCGTTACAATTCATTAGTTGTTAGTGTAATTGAAGATGAATGTTTACTTTTTGATAGCAAAAACAAACAAAAAAAATTATAAAACAAGTTAGATACTAAAATATGTGCACATGATGTTCAATTTATTACTTTTATTTAGTTTGATTTTACCTTGTCTGCAACCAAAAAGAACAAAATTTGATGTGTTAGAGAATATGCACTGTGAGGTTGCTTCATGAATAGTGTTGCACAGTTATTGCTGATATTGCATCCCTTGAAAAGTTCAGCAATGCATGCATCAGACCGTTCCTCATTCAAAACTTCATTGGCTCGATCAAAGGCCTTGAAATCATCAGTTTTACCATTATTGTTTTGCAACATTGACAGAGATTTCCATCCATTTATTGCCGGCCTTTCCCACAAAGATGAGTTTAGTACCCAAGGAAGTTGATCTATAATTATGTACATTTGGACATTTTGATACTGATTTTATAATAAGTCATAATATAAGTTATACACTATTTCTGATTTTTGAATAAAATAAAATTATACAAAAGCGTGTTATAAGTTATAATATGTATTTTGTATTTCTAAAACAGTTTTTACATTTGACTTACTTTTTTTCTCCAAGTTGGTAATCTCAGGATTATCCATAACGCTGTCAACAATCAACTCACTTACAAGCTCCGATTTTAGTTGTAAACTCAATAGTCGTGTCTGTAACAATGTCGGAAGTTTTGGATGTCCTTTTTCGACCAACTTTAGTTGACCTTTTTCCACAAAAAAAAATAACATTTATATTCAACCACTGTGTACAAGAATAATAGTTTTATACTGTATAAAAAAGTTAGCATAGACAACGTATCAGCGTAGGTAAAAAGAGTACCAATGAATTGTCAAATAAATTAGAAGTAATGTGGATAACTTACACTGCAAAAGTCTCGAACCAACAGCAGCATCTAAAACAATTTTCTTCACATATAGGGCAAAAAAGTCCAATGCAGAATCTGCACTTGTCAGTATCCGTTTAAAGTCATTTTTATCAAATTCACACTCGGACAATACAATACCATGATCATTACTCTGAGACTGAGACTGAGTTTTGGATTTTTCAATTGACTGTTTTAAACTGGAAGAAAGCTTACTAAACTTTCTTATAATTTCCATCGGATCCTCATCCTCATTGTAATAATCTAAATTAAAATCGTCTTCATCATCTTCCCCCAATTTGTGTGCAATTTCAGTACCATGAACGCTCCAATATGACAAGAAACTTGAGACAAATAATATAATAATATACCTTTTGAAAATGTTCATGGTTCACTATATTATGTAGATTACAAAGTACAGAACTATTGTTACTTTTTAATATAGATTTTTAGTACAAAACAGACGACACACAATCACTTTCAACTGTCAATTGATTTAATGAAACATAAATAGAAACAATTTTTAAAATACTCAAGCTACTGTTGTATTTACACTGACTGTCAAACTGTTTTATCTTGTATCTCGTAGCTAGTCTCGTATAAGTTCTTGGCACTTGAAAGTTTAAACGGTGAAGAAATGAAAGGCCTAATATACAACAACGATGATGTTATATGCACTGCTCATTATACTGGTTTATGGTCGTGATGAAATTCTAAAATCACGGACTTGAAACTCTCACAGTTATGGTCAAGTACACTAACAAGACGAAGAAACAAAAAGAAAGGATAAAAAGTAAACCACGAAATTTTACTCACGTTGAGCTGCTATATGCGGTTAATTAAATAATGGAATGAGTACTTATACATATGATTATTATAATTTATAAGATACTCTTTCCCTAACGATGAGCATAAATGAGATTTGGTACAAATATTATAAGATGTATAGCGGAAAGATGACAAACAATATTATGATATACACAGTACACAGTTAGTACTAGTATGAATCTGTTATTTCTTTACTTCAAACAACCATACTCACCAGCTTGACCATTTTATGCATTATGTACAGCTGTCCCTTTTCCTCTTTTTGGAATACGTTTCTTGTTTTTTTTCATGGATTTTTGAGTCTCTCTCACATTCTGTAAACCTATGCTTACTTGGATGTACATTGAGTAAGTCGTAAGTGTGTCTCCAAAGTCTTGAAGTTAAAATAAAATGGAAACAAGATAAAACTATGTTTGTATGTACAGTGTACAGACAGAATTGTTTGGAAACAAAACAATACATGTTTAAGAATCACAGTATCGTCTTTATACATAGATTATGTATATGTGCCATGTGCGTATGTATATATATATGTATACAAATGTGGAAAAAAGCTACGTAAGGGGTGTCTGGGCAAGATTGTTCTATTCATATTTGTGTGTGAAGGTGTGTTTTACATAATATAGGAAAGACTGAAACCCATCAACATTGTAGGAATGCATTTTTGTACATATTTTACAATCTCTGTCAATTTTACACAAAAATTTACATCTCTTGTACTGTATACAAAATATACCATTGTCTAACATTGGGTGTAATCATTTAAATTAAATTTCTTGCTAGCTTGGGTTTTTATAAAAATTTCGTCTACCCTCCCTCCGTACCATCATGCCTCGTCGTCCCCTACATATGTGCTTCAATATTCAAATACAATCACAAGTATTACTATAGTACTTACTCGCTTCCACCCTTTTCTTGCCTTGTTTTTTTTTTCATTTACATACGCCGCTCTTTGGGAAGAGAGTACATGCATACATGGAAAGACAGACATTTTTTGAATTCAAATGTATTTTTCCTCTTAGACTCACATTGACGAGATGAAAACATGCAATTTCCTTACAGTAATCCTCAGTTAAATGTATGTTACTGTGTAGGTGAATCTCAGATCATGTCCACCCAATCCAATTGAATCCCAATCCAATGTATACCAACAAAAAGAAACAGCAACCAAATTGGAATTGGGATTTTAAAGTGCACGTTTTCTTAAATTGAAACAAATGGAGTATACACATGCCGTTTTTATACGTGAATATAATGTGCAAAGTAACTTTGTTGTTTTCGGTGGACGTAATATATTCTAAAAATACGATACATAGAACTATGTATCGTCAAAATGAATATGTATATTCTGAGTCTACAACATCTACTTGAATTACACGTATTTACTATATACAATATATACTTGGCTTATATATACGTAGAAACAATATTATATAGGCAGCATTAATATGCAAACTGTGAATCTTACTCACTCTGAGAATCATGCGTCTTCTAGCAGTTTTATATGACTCTTGCTAAACTACGGTAAAACTGACATTAATTAAAAGTGTGCATAGAATGAAAATTTGGGGAAAATGAGATACACACAGAACATATAGAACTGAAATTTCTATTTTACGTTTGAATTTATATGAACCTTTTGTAAAAAAAAAAGAAAAGAGTTTGATTTAAAAACTGGAGAAACTGAAAAATGTTTACAAGAAAATTATCCATCATTCCTTTTAAAAATTTGGAGAACATTATATGTATTACTAGTGAAATCATTTTTCGATAAAGTTTTTTATTTTGTTTGTTCTGATAAAATAAAAAATGTGTTTACAGTTTACAGACAAATTATAATTATGCAATTACAAACTACAAATGGAAACATTCAAAATACAGATATTGACATACCACAATCAATTTTTGACTTTGAGAGTGTATAGATTTAAAAAATGTTTATGCATGTTTTCATATCACATATAGGTAAAATTCACTCCGGATTCAGGATACATGATGAAGCAAGTAATATGAAGACTTTTTTTAAACGTGTTGACAGTATTTTTACTTTTGGATGTCTGACTATAATGTAGTGAAATAAGATACAAAATTGTGTACGAGTATAAATTTCATTATAAATGACTATCCCAGGTCAGGTGAATTATGATACAAATGGTTTTTGTACTTATGCTTACTCTATATTCATGTACATGTGTAAGTAGAAGCATGAAAACTTTGTTTTATCAACTTAGTATATTGTACATGATGACAATTGGAATGACTAATAATGAATCTATTGAGTGAGAACGTAAAGGATTCATTCATTCATCCCGTAAAATAAATAAACCCCACTGCAAAAATACTAATAGTTTTATTCGTGTAATGAATACTTGTAAAGTGTACAGTAGCAAGTAGCATTGCATCTATAATAACTTTACGGGTTTTTTTCATATGTATACAGCTCTCCTACAAAAAATGAAGTTGTGTTCAATTGCTGTCATTACAACATGTTCAATTTTTAATCTCCTGCAAGTGAGATCTTCCCCACAATTATTGCAAAACAAGCAATAATATTTTCATTTGTCATGCTTGTGAATATACTTTGTAAATGTTATAGATTTTACAGAATAATCATATTTTGTGATTATACTTTACTATAGTTGACAGAGGCAGATTCAAAATATGCTCGTTTGAAGCTTAATTGTCACGGGAAACCTTTGGTGTCCACGAATCTCACCGCTGTGGAAAATAAATGTCTAGCATTAGCTCCAAAAAATACGGATGCTGTCGTAAGAAAAATATTATAATATATGTATATATATATAATATAATATGTACATGTGTATCAAGAATAGAAAAAAATTTTAACTACTGAGTACTCGAATACACACATACTTTTAATTTAGAAGTTGCTTATATTTGCTTTTCAGTGCTTCCAGTTATGTGTGTTGGCAAAAATGGGTGTTGTTGAAAAGGACAGTATAAATATGGACGCAATTGATCGTTTTGTAGAGGAACTTTACCCAAAACCCGTTCAGGATGAGGTTAAAGAAGGAATCCGATCATGTGCTCCAAGTAAAACAAATGAATTAAAGCTTTATTTCAGCATGAAACTGATTGTTTTTTATGTTTTGACTCTCGCTTGCAGTCTATACTGCACATTTATAAATGTTAATCTAATTATTCAACTGACTAATTTTTTAAAATTTAATATTGATAGAATACGAGCACAATGAAAAGCATGATAGGTAAAAATACATTTTGTAATATAGACAAATACCTTGCCATCACCTTGTTTAGCACTCCTATATGTGTTTAACTAATAATGCTGAATTAGAAAAACTTTGATGCCAAGTCACATTAAACATATAATATATTACCAGGTTGACATGTGGAAAAGGAAAACGCTTTGTGACGTGCTTCGAGGACATAACTGAACATGTATATTTCTATAATTATGCATCCTTTTAACTATAAAAAACTACTGTGATAAAACATTGATACGAAAAAAGCTATAATGAAAAGCTAAATGCTAAAATGTAGTACACATTTTCATGTATACCACACATACCAAATTTTCTTTTTCAGATTTGTACAGTAAAGGCAACAGACGGAGAAAATAAAACTTCAAATGGACCCAAGTTCTCGTTCAAATATACAAAGGAAATCAGTGTACAGCAAAATTAAAAACACTGAAATCATTTTGGAAAAGTCTAATAAATCTCATTATATGCATCTCGACCACAGCTTGTACTATTCATGTACTTATACATTGTGTACGTAAAGTTTTTTTTCCAGTGCATGTAAGCGAATGAATAAAGTAAAAGAAAAATATTCATAATTATTACATGTAAACCATTGATGATTCATTATACTCGTTACACAACTCCTACACTTACACGTTTGCATAGAAAAGATTCATTTTTGTGCATTGAACATTGAGATGTCTCCTTACACACACAAAATTATAAAACACACAGTCACAGCGTCCACTTTTTGCCCAATGGAAGTAAAAATTTACTTTGGAAGCAATTCTTGATTTTGAGCCACAATTGAAAATATAGCCATATATAGATATAGAATATAGATTATAGATATACTCTTGAAGTAGTTTGTTTTGGTTTTACAGATTTTTTTTGGGTAACTGTTGTATTTCATATGTTAAAATAATATAGTTGTTCTTGGACAAAAATGTTTGGTTTTGGGAAAAAGAAAGATCCTACACCACCAACAAGACGATCAGTGGCAGATAAAGAAAGAAATAAAGCGCAAACAAAGGCACAGGTAAATGATATCACTTTTATGACATGTAATAAATCTATATATTTTATAAGTATAACGTACAGGAGAATGAGTCATTCCTTACAATCTAATTAGATAATGTTTTGTACATATTAGTGTATATACATATATATATCTAAAGTATAAGCAGTAATCAACAACATCATAATGTATTTATCTTCAGTTATTTTTTAAAAAGTAACAATAATAAAAGTCACAATTATTATATTGTTCTGTTTTTACCATTTCTACATATTTATACCCACTTTTGTTTATAGCTCAATTTATTTGGAGTACCTGGTTTAAATGACGGAGACATTGAAGTTGATGATGATGACATTGAAAATGAACTATTAGCCTTAATTGGGGGAGAAGGAGCAGGAATATCAAAGAAACCTCAAAGACCTCAACCAAGAGCACCACCAAAACATTCTGCTGCTGTTACTAGTGATCCGTTTTCAATACCAAATTATGAAATCAATTCTGGTGATGAGAGTGAAAACGACGATGATGAAATTGACGACGCAGAACTTGAAGTATATATATACATTAAAATATATATGTGATCTGTAGAGTATAACGTATAACATGTCATGAAATACTAGTTTTGACTGACAACATCAAATATGATATCAAGTAAAATATGCTTAAATGTGTAAAAATATTCAAATAGGCTGAACTAGGTCAGTTGACTGGTGCAGTATCTCTTGGAAATAATGAAGGAAAAATATCCCAAATATCAAAACCCGAACCATCTACTTCATCTGGTTTAAACATAGTCGATACATTACAAGAACGATTAACTTTATATGCAAAAGCAAAGTCTCATGCTGATTCTATCAATGATACTTCAAAGTCAAGAAGGTATAGTGCCTTTTCATACAAAAATACATGTGTATAATATATGTATCAAAATTAACGAAAATTTTTCATATTGATGTTCAAATTTCAAACGACAGTATGATATGTTTACATTATACAGATTTGGTCGTGGTTTAAAAACGCTTGAAGAACTTTTAAAAAAAGCAAAATCTGGCAAAGTTATTGATGAAACCGAAATTCCACCGGTTGTTGCAACGGGAGAACAGAAAAAAGCTGCTCCACTTCCTCCAAAAGAAGAAGAATCACGTCAAGATGACAATACTTTTTCATCACCTTCAATTACACTACCAACGAGTGAACATAGAACGTTTCCAGTAGTACGTAATTACGAAAATAAAGATAAAAAAACCTCAGAAATTCATTCTTTTTTACCTCCTGGTAATACATGTCAAGGTTCTTCACCGCCTATTATCCCAACATTTGAACCAATACCACAAATTCCCATAGCTCCTAAAATTGAACCACTATCAGAACCACAAGTAGTAGAGAATCAAATTGATCCATTGGTTGAACAACGATTAAAGGATTTCAAGAAAATGGCCGTAGTTCTAAAAAGGGCTGGTGACCAACAAGGTGGATTAAAATATTTAAAATTAGTTAAGGTAATTTTGATCCTTACTGAAAATATATATACTATTTTATTATGTATAGTTATTTTTTGTCAATTTTGTCTAAATTCCAATACAAATGAATATAAATAAAAAACTGTACTTTTTTTTTACTGGTATTCTAATTGAAATCGTATCTCTAGGCACTAGAAGGAGCAATAAAAAGTGGAACTCTGGTGGATTTGTCCCTTTTTCCAACTATAGAGGAAGATATGAATAAGCCCTTAACATCATCATCATCACCAATAGCTCGTGAAGATGAAAAACTAGTTTCAGCTCCTACACCTTCCACCCCTCCTCCTCCTACAACCACTACTGCAACAACAAATATGCCAATAGGAGAAGGTATGAGTGAAAGTCTTCCCAATGAATTATTTAACGGTCCAGAACCTCCTAAAACTATAATGGAAGCTCTACAACAACGATTAGATAAGTATAAAGAAGAAGTAGAAAAAGCAAACAATGCAAATAATGGATCAAAAGCTAGAAGAATGGGACGAATAGTTAAACAATATGAAGAAGCCATTTCTATGTATAAAAGGGGAAAACCTGTGCCATACGATGAATTGCCTTGCCCTCCTGGGTTTGGTCCCATTCCAATACCTTCTAATTCTGGAGGAAGTGTTTCTGCCATTGGTGGTGGTGGTAGTAGTAGTTCATCTTCATCAGTATTAGTACCATCAGCAGCACCACAAAATATACTACCTGCTAGTCCACAAATTACACATCCACCTCCTAAAATTGATCCATCATCATCTATATCTGATGTTTCTCCAAATAAATTACCGAAACCAAATGATGATGATGTTCCTACAAAACCAATTTCATCTCCTTCAGCCGGAACAACTTCAACAACAGGGAGTATTACTAGACCTGGTAAACCATCAACTAAATTAACACTGCAAGAAAAACAACTTGCAGCTATTCTACAAAGACAAAAATTATTTAAAGAAGCAGCTTTAAATGCAAAGAAAAATGGTAATATTGAACAAGCAAGAGAATATCTACGTATATCAAAAGGATTTGATAAATTAATTCAAGCTAGTCAAGCTGGCCTTCCAGTTGATATGAATACATTGCCTTCCCCACCCGAAGCTGTTCAAGCATTAGAATCGGAAGACTTTGAACTTGTTAGTGGAGAAGATTGTATTGATGTAACTGGGACAATGGGTGAAGTATTTACAAAATTAGAAGAAGATCTCAAAAATCAAATTAAGGTATTTTACTCGAAAAAAGTCTATAAAACCACTTGCATAGTTTACTTCATTGTAATGTATGAATAGTTCATGATATTTAAAAAAAACATAAAACTTGCCATCACAATGAACTTTTTGGATATATTTATATTTATTGGATGTACATATATATAGGTTAGTATGCGGACTAGAGATCATTATAAAAGTATTGGGGATGTTGCATCAGCGAATCGTTTTGAAAAATTGGCTTTAGAATCAAAAAGAGATTTGGATACTCTTAGATTAGCCGCAAAGCAAGGAACTGTTATTCCTAAATATCATTATGAAACTCGTATATTTAGTATCACTGAGTAAGTGTGTACATTTTCCATATTCTTTAGGATTTTTGTTTCAGATTTATACTTTTTGTTGTACAGTGTTATTATAATGTTTCTTGTTTCTATGAATGGTATCCTTTTGTATAGGTGCAATACAGATTTAACGGCTGATGAAATTGAAGTGAATATAATTCAAGGAGTGAATTATAGGGTTACAAATCCTGCTGATGTAGATACTTTTGTAAAAGTTGAATTGGCATATCCTTCTGTAAGTATAATTTCGTTTGTATCACATATGTGTAGCTACATATATATGTGATACAAAATACAGAAATACCGTAATATGTATAATATATGAGTTGAGGGGGGTGCCTTACCCATATCAGATAAATCATCTATCTATATAATGTATAATATGTACAATGTATTCTAGTATGTATATATATATATGTACATAAATGAAATCCTTATCTATTTGTTCTTGTTTTTTTTTTGGATTTCTAGGTAGAGGAGGCACAGGTCAATAAAACAGCTGTGATAAAAGACACAAATAATCCAGCATACAATACAGTTTTTAAAATGTCAATCAATCGTAGTGCTAGGAATTTTCAAAGATTTATACACCGTCACGGTATCAAATTTGAAGTATGGTCTAGAGGAGGGTTTTTACGGAGTAATACTTTAATTGGTCAATGTGTAGCGAAGCTACTAAGTTTAGAGACCAAATGTACTTTACATGAAGCTGTTGATCTACTGGATGGAAGAAAACCAGTTGGTAAACTAGAAGTAAAAATTAGACTTAGAGAACCCGTTCTAACTAAACAGATTACACAAAAAAAAGAAAAATGGCTGTCAATTGATCGTGCTTAATAAAATACTTTATTTAACTTAAATGACGTCCTTCAAAGTGTCCAAAATTAATCGGTATATATCTGTGTTGTAATATAGTAAATAGTAATGCATTATATGTTGTAAGTAGTATATGACTTATTTATAATTTTTATATAAATAAGATTTTTTTTGGGTACTGAAGTACTAAAAATCACATGTTTTATGTTGTATAATATTTATATATTTACCTAATGCGTATTTTTTGTATTTCTAAATCGCAATCAGTCAATACAACATTAGATATTATAGGATATATTATGTAAGACACGCTTTTGCGACTGTATAATATAATTGAAAGAACACGTAGAAAATAGAAACGTGAAATGTGCACGTATATACATCTCATATAGCATATAGTTCATTATTGTCTTTGTACTTATTACTCCTAAAAAATTTAACTAATAAGTTAGTGAAATTTAAGCTAGTGAAATTTTTATTCAGATATATATGTATTTACCTACTAATTAATGATTATAAGTTAATAATATATGCATGTTCTACGAACCCCAAAATGAAATCTATTCAACATTCAACTATTACTTTTATTACCAAGAATCAAAGCATGTGGACACTTTTGTGTATTGACCAAAAAAAAAATATTATTTTAGGAATGCAATTTGCAATCAAAAGAGAAGATTTTAATTAATTTTGTTTATTGTAATATATGTATTAAGTTTACCTACATTAAACATTAAATACAGTACATTTATTCTCTGTACCTGAATTTTTAAACAATATTATAATGTTTACATATTTATTACTAATAATTACTATGTATACATGTAGATTTAATAACCTTATAATTTAATATTACACTTACACAAAAAACACATGAAAGCATGGTATGATAATATAAAATATAATATAATATAGTGTAAGCATGGTAGTTTTTGAAATTTTATGTGATATTATACCAGTGAATAAATTTTATTGCAATTGAAATGACATAAAGTGAGAGCTGAGAGTAAGTAAAAAGTGTACTCTTCCGCCTTTCATACGAAAGGAGACTCGGTTCAAAGATAATTGCAATTTACATCCTAATTTTTTCATTAGTTAACGTAACCCTTGAACCACAAAAACAAACAATTTACGAACTATTTTTTGGTATACAATACATAATCCATTGTTATTCGTGAAAAAAGTATATTCTCTAGTGTTAGAGAAAGTAGAAAGGGTTATCGTGTTCATTCTCGTATATTATAGATTATAATTTATAATTAAGGAACAGAGCTCTTTATTCATCACTGAATAAAATAAAAAATAAAATTAAGGTAATGAATTTTCCGCCAAGTTTTTGCTATTAAAAATTAAAGGTAAGTAATGAAAAAAGTTCAAATTTTGGTAATGAAAATTAAAGGTAATGAATTTAAATTCTCCTTTTGGTAATGAAAATTAAGGGTTCACCGAACCCTAATGGTAATTATTCATTAACCAAAAATTTCATTACCCAATTAATTATACATCACTGACAAATCGTACTCTCTCTATAACATTGTAACTGCTGCTGTCTTTGTATTTGAAAAATGCATAAAAATAAAATTAATGTTAATGTATAATATAATATATATATACATTAATTTTAAATTATTACACCTAATTATTAATTATACATACATGTACAGACATTCGAGTTTTACGGTAACAGTCAGTTACAATAAAACAAGCGTCTCTTATCTTCTACTCATTATTATTATTACTACCTATTTCTATATCTAGTCTTATCATTTATCATCATTACATTATAAAGAAGAAAAGTTTGTATAATAATATTCTTTTGTTGTTGTTTTTTTTTTAGACATTTTCTGTGTAAGTATAAAACGTATTAATATCCTTCTTATTTAATAAGTTGGTAACGGTGTACCTTGAAAATGCATCTCCTCTTGACACACTCATCGTATAATCTTTTAAAACATACCAACTAAAGGTATCGAGTGTACTATGTTAAAATGACCCTTGACCATCCTTTGACCTTTAACTGAAATAAAAATTAAAGCAATAGATTATTTGTGTGTGTGTGTGTATTTTGACTTTTCTGGGTTAATATATATACAATTTTTTCGTGATAAAAGGGTAGAAATTATATTTTTAAATATAGGCCTTCAAAAGTAACCTTTTGAATAATCCATAAATTGTATAGTTTAGTACATCATATTTTAGTATTTTACTTAGTATAATATACAAGAGTTTCTGCCCTCTTTTGAAGTGTCAAACTTCAAATTATTTTTTCAGATAAACCAAAAAAGACTATAGAAATACGGTCCAAAAGACTTAACAGAATATATTGTAAAATATTGTGGAATAAACATTTAATGCTCAATAAGGAATATTAGCATTCAAAACTTATCACAATACAATCATTCATATCATTTGGTCTATAAATATTAAAGACATTCGGCATTTATAAAAGTTCTAGACTGTCAAATTTAATAAACAAAAAAAACACATGTAAAATAGGCAGTTTATATTATAAGTGTAACTGTGCTGAGGAAGTGGATTATGACACTAAACAATGACATAAGTTTGCTATAGGATTTTAAAATACGACCAAATGTGACAAAGGTCAATGAAGTGGTCAAGGATCAAAATATGATCGAGGAGCTGCCGGAAATCCAGGCGTGAAGCGCCTGGATCCCGCTAGTTATATAGTAATAATAATAATAATAATACGCAACGGGAGGAGACAATAATAATAATAATATGTATTACACACTATAAGAATATTATGAAAGGGAATAATAATTGTTGTTATTGGTATGACAACTACGTCTATTCATCATCCTCGTCTTCATCATATTCATCTTCGTCCGCATAGTCCTGTTGATGGTTGGGTTGCTGCTGTCCTTGTTGATGGTTTGGATAGTAGTTTTGAGCTTGAGGTTGCCCACCCTTCCCTTGACTTTTGTAGATTTGCATTTCCTATATTAAATATAGAAATGAGAATAAAAATAAATAATGATCCAATTACTTCATTAAATAACAGATAAATTATTATGTCTTATTTACTTGATTTATTTTTAATTATTCCTGTACACACATTATTACTAAACGTAGTAACAATAGTAATAAAAATCATTACAATATAATATATATATGTATATCTACTTACCCGTTGGTATCGTGCCTTGTCTCTTGAAGCCATGGCTTCATATTTACTTTTAGTTCCTGGATCAGCTGCAGCCCACAATTTTGCCAATACTTTTGAGATATCACCAACACGGTAGCTTGGGTTGAGTCCTTTGGCTTTAGGCCTCTCATCATGAGCGAACCAAAAGAAAGCACACAATGATCTTTTGGGAGCATTAGGGTCCTTTGGTTGTCGTCTCCTTTTTCCACCACCACCACCACCATCCTTTGATCCTTTGATTGGAACATAATCCTTCATTTCATAGTCATACCGTTGTTTGTCTTGAGTTGCAGCATCTTTAAAGTTTAAAATAAAAATATATAATAATACAATAAAGTATAATATACTTTTACAAAATATTATTCAAAACAATAAAAAATAAGGTATTATGGAAAGGAAAAAGCTTTTTTTCCAAATGAATTTGATTTTTTTCCAAAGAGTTCTTTTGGGGCCGGATTTTTTTCCAAATAAGACTAGCTCATGTTCCAAATAGCCAAAATTTCAATGTATTTGGTTTTTTTTTCCAAATAATTTTAGTTCAAAAATAGCAAAACTCGAAACAATGACTTAATTAAATAGTAATATCAATAAAAAATCATGATTATTCCACATAAAAATTACTACAATATTATGTAAATAGTAAATATTATACTTAATAACAATCAATCTAATGTAATGGTCGTAACTTATTCAAAATATTTTGTGCATTGCAAAAAAAAAACTACATACGAGAAATGAAAGCCATAACTATAATATTAGAATGGTTGTGCCCCGAGGGCACCGGGCTCTAGTCCTTGTATTCTACATATATGTATGTATGTAAGTATGTATATTATTATTATTATTATTACCTTTAAAGGGTTGCTTTTCTTGATCCGACATGACCTTCCATCGTCCAGCACATTTGCGAGAAAAGACGATGAAAACAACATTTTCACCTAGAATTTGTTTTTACAATAAAAATATATTTTGTTTTAGTATTGGTCTTAGTATGTAAATATTTATAGCTATGTTTTATCAGAATGAATCGATATGCAATGTATTTGACAATTTTTAGATATATTATAATTACCTGGATGTTTCAACTTATGCTCCTCCCGACAGCTTTTCACAAAAAGTGCATAAGGATTGATTCTTCCACGGGGTTTTTTACTTGCCATTATTATTATTTTTATTTTAAAAAGTAAATAACAATAATAATATTATATTTTTAATGGCTTGAATATGATGCTTCTGTGTAAGTGTATTGCAATAATGCTATATTCAAATACTATCCCTTTCCCGGTGATTTCGATTTTTTTTACAAGAAATTCTTGCTTTCGTGAGAATTTGCTATAGTGTACTCTCCGTCCAGATTGCTCTGAGACTTTTGTTTTAATTTTACTTATACATGATCAGATACAAGCATTTTTGGATTTCCTTGAAAAGGTCAGTGTTTGTACGATGATGATGTAGATGGT
>JAQGBH010003093.1:0-21268 GCA_034698265.1 Sminthurinus aureus | reverse complement strand
TCTATCCTTGAAAAAAAGTGTGGCATTCAAATATTTTGCCCGTTCACATGTGGAACTTTTTTTCTTCTCTTTTTAAGAAATCATTCGGAAATAACCCAAAAATGTCCAAGTAAACTAAAATAATTAATAAACTAGTAGTTTTACTAAACATTTTCAGTATAGGGCTATAATAATATTGGTTTTTATAGAAAGTTAACTTTACGGGGGAAAAAAATTAGTGCAAATAAATTATTAAATAATAATAGTGTTAGTAACAGTCTGTAATTATTATGTGAAAATTCAGGATTTTGTTTAAATTTTTTAAAAATGTACTAAATTTTTGAAAATTTAGTAAAATTTCAAATATTCAGTAAAATTTGAGTTGTTAATGGGAATTTAAAACCGACTAAAATTTGTCAAAAAATTTGAACATTTATTTTTAAAAAGTAAATTTTGTATTTTCAAAGAATCTAAGTGTGAAACAGAAGTGAATCATGTAACTTTTTGAAAAATTAGTCAGAAATTTTATATATTAGCTACACAAAGCACTCATACTAATATATTATTATATTATAGTATTATGAGTTTGTGTATAATATATAATAATATGTTTGATTTTTGTTCAAAGTGTGCGAGTTCAGTATCATAACGCACGGACACCCATAATTCCGTAGGCAGAATCGGAATTTATTATATAGATACTTTTACTCTCTCTGCCGCTGCACACCAAAACCTCCTACGCTAATAAAAAAAGTTCCACAATTAAGTGTGATTTTAATGGGTGTTCCGCAAATTCGACCTTTTCTAATATAGATTTTATGAACAAGGTAATTATGACCTACAGTTTAAGACTAGTGAGAAAAGGTCGAATTTGCGGAACACCTGTTTTTGAGACACAAAAATTTAACATTAAAATTTTCCAAATTTTTGAAAAAAGTTAAATTTTAATGTTGAATAAAATTTATTAGTGTTTTAGAAAACATTTGAGATAGGCAGAATTTTTATTGAATTTAAAATAAGCCTGTAATAAGAGTTTAAAGTGAGTTTTTGGTGTTTTTTCAAAACCATATATTTCGAAAACCAAATCATAAAAAAATAAAATTCTTGAACAGAATGATAGCTAATTTTATGGTTTATGACATATAACATCAAGAACCCGATCGGTGATTATGAAAAAATAGGTATATTGATCTCGGCTGAGAACCCCCTTATTATACTTACCAATTACCTACATATATTATATTATACAGAACTAAAAAAAATATTGGTAAAAATTACAAAGGACTAAAAAGATTATCTTTTATTTAGGATATTGAAAGTAAAATCAGATGGGGGCTTGTAGCTTGTGTGTGTATATTTAGCCACAAACGACAAGGAAGGAAAAATTCTGTATCTATCTGTAAATTTATATAGTATATTTACACTGAATGTTGTGTATAAAATAATATCTTATAGCACTTTATTATTATTCAATTAGCTATGTACTATAAATTACCATATACATATACCATTTACTATAAAACTATAACAAATAACAACCAGATACACAAAATCAAAGTAGCTATTATAAAAATAAAACATGATGAATGATGAATGATAAAGTATTCAAACAAATACAAGAATAAGGATAAATAAATAAATAAGAATGATGATATACTTAAACAAAATATATTATTAAACATAAAAGCTGGAGCAGTAATGTGTATATGAAAAACACATGTACATGTTTACGTATTAGATAAAAAAAACATGATACATAATAATTTATTATATTATTAAAATGATGTACATTGAAGTATGTGTATTTAATAAGATTATTTAATAATAAATAAATAAATAATTATATTATAGTGTTTAAGAAGAAGAATTGTGTATGGAGAGAGGGAAAGAGAAAGGAAATGTGCAGTCAGTCTATATAAAATGACAGAAAAAAGTGAATAAAAATAAATAAATGAATAAAGAAATATCTATTACATATGTTGTGTTTTCTTGGCTTGATATTCATTTACCATGGTTTGTGCATAATACATACATAATTGATCAAGGGATGCAATTAGTCTATATAATATTTAATTATTTAGTTAGAGAGACACTTGCCATTTTTCAGTGTACACTGAAACAATTTCTGGATTCTAAAAGACCATGAGCATAGATTTTTCATTTGAATTTCCCTGACTTTTCTCGATTCAAGTCCAAGAATTCAGAAGAGTATGCATAATACAAAATCATGTTTAGTTCTGTTTTAGCAATTGTGAAGGATACATATAGACGGGAGAAATCACAGAATTCCTTTTTCGGAGTTGTTTCTCTATCTATTGCATTCAACTAACTAACTAAATATCTGGTTAATTATTATTATTATTTGAGTCAATGAGAAGCTTCATTTATTATTAAATTAATTGGTGATTAAAGCATGGAACCCGGATCGGCAAACTACAAGAATACGTTAAATTGCCTTTTTGTCAACCAAGTTACTAATAATAATAGTACAACAACTACTACTACTATTATTTCTACAATTGGATCCGGATTCCAGTTATAACAATAGAAACTAATAAATACATCAAGTATCGGCAATTACATAATTAGTAGTGTCTCACCCACGTTGTGGTGTGTGTGTATTTCGAGTTTCGAGTGTGTAAAAACTACAAAAGCCATATCATTTCATAACAATAAAGAATAAAGTTAAAGTTGTATAGAGTATAGACAATACACAGTGATTGATTGTTCGTTCATTGGAATTACAAAACAGGATAAACCACACACAATAGCAATCAACTTTTAATTCCATTTAGTTATTTACATAATAATATATATCTACATATAGCTATCTATCCATTATCCAAAATTTATAGCATTCTCTTCCGGAAAATAAATACATGTAATTGTAACTTATAATAATAATAATAATAATAATAATATATAAAGTTCCAATAATAAACAACAGTTAACATTTTCAATTAAATATAATTCATCAGATAATTTATTTGCAGTTGACAGTGTGACTTGTGGTTATTAGGAATTACGAAACAAAAACGGTACATTGATTGATGATTGTCGTGTACTTATCTTCTTCTTAAAAAAAGTAGTAATTAAAGGAACAATTACTATTATTAGTTAGTTAACTTACAGTATAACAAGTTGATGAGATCCAAGACCAGGAGAATATCTAGTTAAAGATAAAGAAGAAAAGAATCAACACGGTCTCACTTCATCGTAGATATAAAATCAAAGATTCTTGAAGAGATTTACTCTTTTGAAGAAGGACAACTACTTTATATATTACTTGAAAAAGTTTGTGTGAAAAAAAAGTGTTATCATCATCATCATTGTTGTTGTTGTTGTTCTGGCAGTTAGTTGTAATACATAATAATATAGTTATTGAATTGGACATTTATGTATACCGAGAGAATACGTATTTGTCCAAGTTAAAATATCATCTTTAACCTCCTCATCATTATTACATTTTCTAGACTACCTGTCTTGAAAGAAGAAATAGAGCACTTGGGAATTTTAAATCAAATTAGTGTGCATTAGTGTTTATTTATAAAGTGTGTGTAAAGAAGAAAAATTGCACAATAATAATAATACTCCTACCATCATCATTGGTCAAGTTTAAGTAGAATAACCTTTATGTGATAACATAGTAAAAGTGATAAAGAAAGAAATTACTTCTGCTACGACTACCGATACCGATACTTTTAGTACATGTCCCAAACCCATGTTCAATTCTATTTAACTGTTTTGTATGGTACCACATATTATATTATTATATGTGTGTAATAAAATATTCCTACCAATAAGAGTATCGTTGTTATCTTTACATTTGGTACTACAACAAACAGAATAAATAAGTATCTAACAACAAAATTTGAACCCATACTATAATACACCAACACAATGGCACAAACAAGAAGACTGCTTCTATTATTTCTCGTCACCACCTTCCTTTGCCTAGCTAATTCAGCTACAGCCATCGCTGCTGATGAGGTCAGTTAAAAAAAAATCTTTTTTTGTTCTTCTTCTTTTTGAGAAGTTTAATTTACTGAAATCTGGAATTTAGTTCATCTTTCGTCTTACTTTAAGATTTAAGACAATCCTTCACATTTTACATGATTTTAGCTGTCTATTTTATAGTAAACCCGTAAAAGACGGTAAAATATAAATGATCAGAATATTATGTGTTGGAAAGTTCCTTTACGTCTAGTTTATCTGCTTATTGTCACGTAAAACTACAAACTAGCCAACGAACATCAATATTATTACATTAACATGTGTGGATTAGTAGTTAGTACAGAAGCTTTCTGTTTCTTTTGTGACAACGAGTTTTTGTCGTATATATTCTACAAGTATTTGAAATGGAAAATGGAATGTACAGCAAGATTATAAATTATAATGTAAATATTGTAAAATACACAGTACAGCGTTGTGTGATGCTTTATATATGGTCATTAGTCGACCGACGTGACATCATCTGTCTAAAGAAGAACAGAATAATTGACCAAGAGTGTGGTGTAGTATACAATTATGTATACGTCAAGGTTTAAAATTAAAATTGACCATCTTGTACCAAAAGCATGTTATTAAATTTAGACAAATTTCCATTGAGTAAATAGTAACTGCATTCAAACAAGTACAAATACATATTATACATAATGCATATAATATATGGTAGATGGTCATTGTTTAATTTGAGTATGTGGTATGTATAATTTTCAAAGACATCAAAATTAGTCAAAAAAGAACAGAATAATGCATGTAAAGAGTAATGAATATGGAAAAGATTATAAATATGCTGTTAGTTTGGTTGTCTTCGTATAATATTATATGTTTCTTCTGTACAATTTTAAGCATGCGTTGATAAAGAATTTTGATTATTATTATTATCATTAAAAAAGAAAGGAAGAAAGAAAGAAAGAAATGAAAAAATTATTTTACAAACAAACGAATGATCAAGACTCAAGACAGAGAATTTGAGAAAAGTAATAAAAAATTTCCAAGAATATATAATAATAATAATAATGATAATACTGTGTTTACAATAATTTATAATGAATAATAATAATATATCAAAGGGTGAAAAATTACAAAATGTTTACATAAATCAGGACTGTTAATTACATTATCATGATCCTACGTCTCCTATTACTTCTATCTTCTCCCAACAATACTTCTAATGCTTAATGATACAGAGCCAATTTTTCATTGAGAATTTATGCATATCGTATGTACACTGTACACATATTCTGTTCATGATACTGCAGAAATGTGGTCATTCTTTCCAGGTTTTTTACACCTCATTCATCTTTTTTGTCATTTATCCTATTGAATAATAAAAGAAAAACTCGCCCATAAAATTGAAGTTTCAACTCCTTTTCTTATGGATTTTCCTATTATTTATGACTTTGTTCATCATCTTTTGTAGATAAATCCATGCACTTGTGTGTGAAACTTGGATCTTGGATGTATAATGTATTCTTTTCTGTTTCACAAAAATGTGAAATCCCATTCATATATTCCATCCAGATTTGAAATGGTGATGTGTGATATCCTGTGTAGAGTGTAGACAAATGTCTATAATGAAATACCTTTTTAGACATTCATACAAATTGCAAATGTCTTGAGACTTATAGACATTCAGACAGCAGTACATATGTTCTTCATTCTTCCAGGATGTGTTATATATGTGCACCAATCAAATCAGCAGTTTTTCTACATTTTTTATTGTAGCACCAAGATATTCTTTCAGGTAATATATATATATAATATATATGATGAAAGATACACTTGTATAGCTTTCTTTTTACTTTCTACAATGTGCACAGTATTGTACGTATTTTTTTTTGCGATTCACCATTATTTATTCATATTTTTATTCCCATTCTCTCCTTCATTCTTTTCTTCAAAGTATATGTATAAAGAAAAGTAAAAGAAGAAGAAAGGTAGATGAAAACGGGATAGACATAGGTAGAATTTATTATTATTTTAGTTAACGACAAGAGTTTTATTCTCTCTTGGGTGTTCCATCCATGCAGCGTGTGTAGAGTTGTACTATCTACTATCCCTATACGAAAAATGTAATAAGTTTTTATTAAAATTCTACTAGAATGTTGGAGTTCTTAGAGTTGTTGAAAATATAATAGAAATTCTCGAATCTAGTGTAAATTTCACTCCGAAATTCGGAAAAATACATTCTACAAGTAAATATATTCACTCTATAACAAGAAATGTTTCGCAAATATTTTGCATTCGTTATCTTCAACCGTGATTCTTGATTCGCAATCAATTCACAAGAAAATGGCCTTTAAAGGTATACGCTAATATTTTTAGGTGAATTTCAATTGGAGTAAAAAATATCCAATAGAAATTCAGAATCAAGATCTTCAGATTTTTTTTTCGACCAAAGAAGAGTTGACTTTTTAAATGTACGTTGAGTTTTCGCATAGGGTATGGTTCTCTGTTAAATGTACATGTATCTCTGTAGTCTGTAAAAATGTACATGTATTTGAGAACGGAAGATCATTTTATTATTTATGATCATTTATTCCCACCGTAATAACATTCTTTTCCTTTGTCTTTTTTTTCTGTGATTTCTTTTTATGCTTTATAAAATTTATAAATTGCACAAAAGATTTCATTCTCCGTCTTGCCAATACAAACGTAAGGGAGAAAATGTATTTAAAATTTAAAAAAAAAAAAGTATCTCTATAGGTTTTGAGAAAGAATAAAAGGAAAAACTACATCTTCTGTCTTCTTTTTTATTAGTTTCATAACAAAAGGGATATGTAATATGTATGAAAAAGAGAAAGACACATACATGTACAATATGTACAATATACACGGATGAAATAAATATCAGTTGGAAGTTCTCATGGAATCAAAATATTATATGATTGATGGTCAACGTATAGTACGTTTCTCTGTAATGTTATGAGGATGGATGCTCTCTGTGTCATGAATCTTGACATCATTTCATTTATATTGATTTGTTCATAATATTTAATCTACCAATGATCACAAACATTTATATAGTATAGTGTACTGTAAACCGTAAAGGTTTCAATCTAAAACTCGAGGAGTGAGCTTCTGTCATTTATATATATAGAGACAGTTATTGACTTATTTATTTGTACATTAAATGTTACTTCTTGCCTATATAAGCAAGCCTTAGTAAAAATGGGAAACGATCCTGCCGAGTGATTCACTGTTTTGTTATCCAGTACATTTTAAATTCATTATCTTATCTTATTATCAACTCTGGATGTTATGTACCATAGATATTGGGTACAATGTACATAAACTTTGTCTACATTTTACGCTACAGATGGTTGAAAAATTATACTGAATTCATCATGACATGGAATAGTCATCTTTAAAAAGTTTTGAGAATCAACTTTCAACTCATACCCTTGTTTCTACATTCAAACGTTTTTCTGTTGTCAATTAAAAATTAAAGCCAAACGCACCTCGTTTCATTGCTGTTGTTTTATACAGTCTGCAATCTGTAATATTCTGGCTCCTGACTGGTTAATTGTTTTTCAATATCAAGAGTACTTTTGAAATCACCATCTCTGTTTTTTTCGCTATAAATTTGATACAGCGTTTTACATTTATTATAGTTGATATTATAGTACTAAAAATTTAATACACGTAAAATCAGTGTACTGTGTACAAAACTCTTTCAATGGCATATTACGTGATGTATCTACAAACTGTTCCGATGATTTATTATAAATTACAAAGTTTTAGGTTTTTGTATGGTGTCTTAATTTCCGGTTCTCAGATTTTATTGTTTCTGCAAATATTTAAGAAATCCTTTATCCATATCCATAATATGTAATAATAATTTACAGACTGTTGAATTTCTTGTTAGTAAATTAAAGTAACTTTTTTACATGAGAAGTATTCTAGATTCTACTGAAAGTTGACATGCATGTAATGATGATTACTTTCCTTGAACTTGAAATGTAACTTATAAATGTTGATGATACATTTAAAAAAAACATTTGGATGAACCAAAGAACAAAGTGTGTGTGTAGACGGGTCGTAAAATTACAAGTAGCATAAATGTATAAAAAAAATGAATGAAATGCAAGACTGATTAACATGCAGATACTTTATATACACAGATTTTTATCACATATTGTAAATTGTAGTGCAAAAATGTTGCGCGTAATGTAAACTTCAATCTCTCTTAAAGATCTTCCTCTCATGACCCCATCAATTGCAAAAACAAAATGTGCAAATATATACATACATCCAAACATGCAAAGTGATTTGTTAAGTGGAGGAGCGTAAGTACATAACATAACATGTATAATGAATACAGAATACAGATAGTTATTAAACTGGAGAGAAAACAACAAAAAAAGTGCAGAAAGGTGTAGACTAGACTGGATAGAAATCTTTTAGACAAGAATAAGAAGATACATAAGAATTATACGCGTGTAGATCAAGGTTATGCTACACTTTCTGACGTGATGCATATTTAATGATTTCAGCTTTTAAATGTTGTATGCAGAATGGTAACAGAGTACGAGGAATTTCCTACGAAAATCCTTCAATGTATTTATTTATATGCACATATACGATATATTATGTACATGATACATTATACACTATACATATTTCATTTGTGTAGTGGATCGTCACACTTTTAAGAGTTTTATATAGTTTATAGCATAGTAGATAATATAATGTTGCGCAAAGGCCTAATAATTATTACTTCATAATATTTATGGTAAAACCAAAGATTCAAGTACGATAGAGGGAAGTGAGATAAAAAGGGTTGAACTTGTAGAAGATTCTGATACATTTTGTAAATGATTGTGTATCTCTGTATTTATATATATACGTAATTGTATCTATACATAGATGTACAATGTACATCTAGCTGGATCTTGTTCTCCAGTTCTCTACACTCTACATATCTCTTCCATGCGATCAGTCTTCTTGTTCTTCTTTCATCCATCCTCGTCAAACATCCATTATTCATCAAAAGTCATGCTCTGAAGCCGATGAAACGCAAGTGCCCGCAATGCAACACTACTTGGAATAACACGCCAATTTTTTTCCCTTTCTGTTTCAAATTTTTCATCTCTTGTTTCACATGTCATCACCTATCTATATATAGGTATATGAACATGAACGTTTGCATATATAGTTGCCTATTTGTCTTAAATCTTCTATACTCCCACATTGACATAGGCTCTATTTCGAGGTTCGTGGTTATTTAATACCGATACAGATGAGTTTGATATGGAGCTAGAAGCTATGAACGACTACAAATTACAACATCAAAGTTCAGTTAGATATGATTCCCTTTTTTTTGCAATGCTTTTTTTTATTTTGTATAAAAAAACTATGAGGAAACACGCAAACAAAAGGAGTTCCAGTTTTGCAAAAGTGATTTCGTATGTGTCATGTTATCTTTATTTTTTTCATTCACAATTCACAAGTATAAAATTTCACGACAGTAGACAGTTATTCAGAATTCAGAAGGTTAAAGGTTAATGGCATTCACATTCATTGCTATAGAATAGAGATTAAAAAATCTTTCCGTTGAAGAATATTTTTTTCTTATGACATTGAAATTGGAATCGGAGATAAGAATTTTCAGAAGCCTCTTATCTCTTATCACTGTTTGAAGTCTGAAGGTATACATAATATTATGCTAATCATTCATATGCCAAGACCAAGAGTATTAACAAAGTTAAAATTTAAAATTTTCACCACGAACTCTGTGTATAAAGAATGAAGTATAAAGTATAAAAATAAGAAATTTTTATACCTTCTCTACTCTTGGAAAAAAAGTAAAGAGTACCATAAAATATGTAATAATAAAAATTACTTAACAATTCTCTCGTTTGTATGCTGTTATACGTTTTATTCAAAAAAAAAATATAAAAATAGAGGGAATTATAAAAAAGATTCTCTTACTGTAGATTTTAGTTCTGAAAAGAAATCAGAGCACTTCAATTCTCATTGAGCTTTACACTTTACGCATGAATAAAACCAAAAATCAAAAGTATCTAATACTTAATACTACTCTATGTTATGTAATATTATATGTTATGCAAAAGTACCTTGGTTCCTTATGTTTCAATAGGCAGAACTATGTAGACAGTTTAAAAAAAACACAGCATATTTGTAGAGCATCTAAATTTCTCTACAAAGGCTTGTATAAAAACTAACAGAAGAAGTTAAAACACTGTAGTATAGATATAGGGAAGTCGTTACGAATTCTGAGTCCCGAGTCCCGAGTCAGATCTTCTGGAAAGACGAAGCCTTGATAAATATTTCTTTGAATTCATGGTACGGTTGAAGATGGATCATCAGTTATGCATGGCTTCTTCACCTACTTGGTTTTTTTTATCGCTCTTACTCACAACTCTCAACCCGTTCCTCTCTCTCCATTTTAGTCATGTACTTTTAAGTTACTCTTGAAATACTAATTCCCAAAATAGGACACGCCATTCACATCCTCATCCACATCCACAATCCACACATAGCTAGAATTGGTAGAAAAATGTGCACAACTTGTAAAACCCGAGTCCGTCTTTTTTGTTACATGTACTATTTTGTTTCTATTCCTCGTTTTATAAATAGGTATATCACGTTAGTAGTATTATTTTGCGCAATAAGTATTATAATGATAAAAAAATATTAAATATTGCCATCTTTTTTACATTTATTGTATGAACAAAAATAAATGATATTATATAGATACATGTACAATGTACAATAAATAAAAACTTAATTTGACAAGTGCTGTCATTCAAACTTCCCAAAAGTACATGTATTATTTGAAATTTCTCCGGGGAGGAATAGTTGTAGGATTGTAGGTACACGAAAAGGACAATGAATGAACAAATGAATGGAGGAGTGAATGAGAATTTTCTCTCAACGACTCCATTTCCACTCTCAGTGCGCACATGGGAGGTCGGCTTATTATTCCATGAATAATAAGTCAAAATTTAAAATATCAAGTATTACACACTACACACACATACATGTCCTCGTTTAGAGTTAATACTGTGAGCTGTGAATGTGTGTACCTAGTATCTAATGAATACACTACACACTATACAACATACACAGTGAAAATAAAAAAAGGGAGGTGGGATTTTATATGTGGAAGGAATAAAAGGGAAAATGTATAGTTAAATGGATAGTATAATGTTTATAAATGATGTAGTATTATGTTCTACATGGGATTGAAGATGAGGAGGAGGAGGAGGATGATGATCATGCTAATGTAGACGGCAAGTTTCAATAATAATGGAAATTATGTAAATACAATGCACATTACTTGACGCTAGTGATTCCCTTCTAGTCTGACTCATCTCATCCTGTCGGCAGATTCCAAATCATCGTCAGACTATCCTCATGTATCTTCTTCTTATTCGGCTGGGAATGAAAAGTAGGAGCGGAAGTACCATGGTGTACAAGTTAAAGCAGTGGCATCTCTCTACTACATACATACATAATGCATGTATCTGATGGTATTCAATTTATTTCTCCTTCTTTCCTTCTTCTTGGTAACTAACAATAATCGTCTCTTTATGTATGTATCCATATATACATTATATATATAAATGTGTTTTCTATTCCTATAAAGAGTTTTCTCATTACTACATATACACATTGTGTAAGGATTGTCACAACACAATGTTGTATATAAGGTATATGATACACGATAGACGGTAGACAGTCAGTATCTTTAATACATTTCTGCTTCCGTCGTTCCGGTTTTCGGTTCATTCAGAGTTCACACTTTAGATTTGTGCTTTATACATAATGTACGATGGATGACGATGTCGATGACGAGAAAGTGAGAAAGAATTGATGCACAAAGTGTGCAAATGTGGATACTTATGGTTTATGCTAAAACCACAATTTTTTCCCTACTACTGTATAGTGTACGAGGTGAACGGTGTACTCCACTACGAATTGAATACTAGGGGAATTCATTTAATGAATGAATAGGGAATAACAAATACTCTCGCACTCCATCAACAGAAAACTACAGACTAAACACATGTACATGTAGGAACTAGAGAACTGCATTGTATAAGAAATGGAAGAATGAGACTACTTTACTATATACTATACAAGTCGCAGCGTGTTTCTATACTATCTACTAGTGACGTATTAATATGTAATTTATTTCGAGTCACTTGCCAAGGCAAAAATGTATTAAACGTACGTATTTATATTCCTGTCATTTTTCGCACTGTTCCATTATGTATTATATATAGTACCTACTCGTAGATCTGTCCACCCCCTCACACTACATTTTATTAATGACCACGTTCACCATCATTTTCCGTTTTTTTTGTTGTTGTCTTGATTGGTATAGTTGTACATTGAACATTGTATCGATATTTCCATTGTGACTCCACAATATTTACCTATACATACGTATTACATGCAATGCATTATGATACTTTTATGATGTTGATATTGGACATTGGACAATTTGATTTTGTTGATTCTTTGAAAACCCGTTTTTAGACATTAAATGTATGGAGAATGGATGTATGGTTTTTTGTGTGTGGAAAAGAGGTATTTTGTGTACTGGGATAATGTCTCATGTCTCATTCCACTTTTTATAGCAGTAGTAGTCTGTGCTGTGCTATGGATCTTGTTTCCCTTCTTTTGTCATGTATGAAGCAAAACAAGTATATAAATATTAATTCTTTTGTTTGGGCAAGTTAGAGCGACGATTTATGTTGTTGGTGTTTGTGTTGGAGAAAATGTTTTGTTATTATTACAATCTTGTCTTGTAGTCCTGTCGTGTCGTGTGTAAAGAAGACTTATATATGCACATAGAAGATTGCACAAATTCTGTTACATGCTAATGTTTACGCTTACGCCACGAAGAATATCCAGAGTACGAGTACTTTTTAACTATAGTACTGAATATTTAAATTGCTGACGAGTTTTTGGCCTACTTTCATTATTTAAATTCAAATTCAAACTAAGACATGGCAAGTCTGGAATTGTAAGGTTATATACCATAATATATAATATAAAATATAACATGTACAATGTACAGGCTAAAGCATAGTATTACGACGAGTCCCTCTTCTGCTTCGGAAATTTTAAAACATTATGTATAAAAAATAAATACATGTATGTGAATATTCAGTCCTGTACATTATTAGTTCATGATGCTGCTGTAGATTCTGTGAAGCTTGTATGATGTGGATTATGGACTGTAGTAGCCCAATGTGATTCTATTTCTGTGTTACACACATAAACTAATCCGGTTTTACAAAAATAACTGGAGCAGATTCTTTTTTAGCATAATCTCAATTCGGCAATCTTTTTTTTCAGTGGCAGTTGTAAAGTATATGTACTACAGACTATAGGACTGTAGGCAGTAGGAAAAGTCTACGTGCTTAAAACTCTATATTGTGATAATAAATGCAACACATGAGATAAACGAAACTGTTCGATCAAGATTCAAGATGTTTGAACTTTATCAGTTCCTCAATTCTCAACTCTCGATCCTCGAGCCTCGATACTCGATACATTTTATACATAATGTAGTCATAATAATTCACAATCTTTGTTCTTAAAGCTGGTTGTTGTTGTTGTTTTTGCTCGTGGGCTTGGAGCTTGAACATGTAACATGTGCAGTGTTCACTGTTCACAAGTCGTATGTAGTGCCAAAGGAGTTTACATCGTGTTTCATCTTGTAATAATATTCTAATACATTCTACTTGAGATAGATAGATATGAACGGTGGGGTATAGGAAAAATCTTTTCGATTTTCATCCCAATCAACCAGAGTTAAAGTTGTAATGCTTAAAGTGTGTGTGTGTGTGTGTGTGTGTGTGTGTGTATTATGCGTTTGGAATATGACCTGGTCTTTGTCTCTCGTGTAAACTAAAAGCATGATTAAATATTCATGGGCGACCTGAATTCATGTATACATACACATTGTAAACTGTAACTTGTATTTGAATATCTCTCTCCATGTATGTACATTGTACATGTACTTGAGTGAACCTTTCTTCTGTATTAAATGTGTGTGAAATGTAGGCATTAGAAAGGTAATAATATATATGAATTTCCGTAACAAACAACGTTGAATAATAATAATAAGGAGTATGCCAATATTATCTATGATATCAATTATGGATTGTACGCATTGACTTCTATATTATGTATTATGTATAATGTACACATTGCGTATACATACATTATACATACAACACAAAGCTTACTGCTGGAATGTAATATTTAGAAACTTGCTAAATAGAGGACTCGAATGTATAATTTACATCGTTTGTACGGTAGAATTAGTGAATTATTTGTTGAAAATCAATACTCTTCTTCATTCAAAACGGCAAATGATATAAATTTTGAATAAAGGGGAAAATTGAATTGACTAAAGGAAATATTATGAAATACTCTGCTGCTAAACAAATGAGGAATGGAGATTATAAATGAAGGCTTGGATTATGTGGATCCTATTTATAAACAACAAACGCTAATGAGTGAAAGATACTATGTAGTATAGTAACAAGTGAGAATAATAATAATAATAAAATGAGAAATGAGAAGGATGGGGTGATGTCAAAATTATGTAAGTCTAAGTATAATAATATCCATTATGATTATCATTACTATTGTGTATACGTGCAGACAATTTTGATGGAAAATAATAGATGGGATTCTTCTATGTAAAGATGCCTTCTTCATCCTTTATGCATTATGTATTATGCACAACACAAATACGTATTCAAATATAGGAACACAATGCTCTGCTTGTGTGTTTGTCTGTGTGTGTTAAATAATAAATGATAGAGGCAATAAGTATAAGAAGAGAGAGAGAGAGGGAGAGCATGAATGAGTGACAGAGTCAAATGACTATTATTATGTCTTTATTAATTCTTTATCTTTTGATTCCTGTAAAATTATAAGTGTGCAAAGGGAGCTAAAATACCAACGGACCGAGTTGAAACTTTTAACTGACACAATACTATATTTAAATAAATAATATTATAACAATCCTTTTTTGATGGAATAAGAGTAGCTGTTGTCAGTGATCATCAATGTTGATCAAGATGTTGAAACAAAAATTGAACACAAGGAACTCGTATATATGTATAAATATAAATATGATGGGGTTCATCACTTTTTATAAAGAAAAGCTATGTATAGTGCAAGAACAAAGGCATTGTATAATTCATGTTGTATGCGTTTATTTAAAATGATTCTTATAACGACGACGATGTGTCGAAAAAAGGGGTGGAGTAGACTGGAAAGAATATATCAAATGTCTCAAGCAAAGTGTCGGAGAAAACCAATGAGAAATGAAGGGCAATATCGTATATCGTATGATCGTATGATATTTTCTCGTTATTATTATTACTATTAATTTATCCCTTTTATTTTAAGGGGATCTCACAATATACATAAAGCAGTATATATTCTAATGATAACATCAGTTGTATTATTATGTCTGATGGAATACATACCACAGACCTTTGTATATATGCATTACGCTCTTACATTATTTTTGAAAAATTTTAGCATGAAAATTGAAGCCATGATTTTTAAGTGAATAATGGATGAATGCTTCTCCACCTTTTCTTTCTTTATTCGTGTGATTTCTTGATAAAAACAGGACGAATAATGATACATGCACTTTGGAGACGAATTTCTTACATTATTTCAATACTTAATGAATTGTTTGTTGGCAGTTGGTAGACATATTCACATAAAAAAGTGATTTATAATTGTTTATCATTGTTGGATTTAGGGAAAAAGCTACAAGAAGAAAGGCCAATCATGTTAATTTGTCTCAAACGAAGTAAATAGATGTGTGTAAAAATCGTAAATTTACGTTTTGTTTAGATCAAATCAGCATTAAAAGTAAAATAGCTCATTATTTACCCATTTTCAAAACATTTCAAACTTTTAAAAGTAAATAAAAACTGACCAAATAATGTGAACAATTTCATGAAGTCAAGCTCATATATTAGATACATATATGGTGCTTATTTTCATAATGTGAAAATGATAAAAAAAACTAAAATGGCTGTGACAAGAGATGAAAAGATTACATGAGCTCAAAGTTGAAGCACTTCAAATGTCACTATACATTATACACGATTTTATATAATTTATCCTTTGCTCCCGGTACATTTGTCAGTAGTGACCACATAAAATTTATGGGTCTCTATAGTCTCTCTAGTGATGGATTTGTATAAGCATCTTGAAACTTGACGATATACAAGTCCCTTACTTGTAATTTACGTTTCGTGTAGAAACACACTCACATGCATATTATACATGTGCATGAAGAAAACGAACAGAGTGCAAAAGTACAAAGCAAAAACTTACATACCATATGAGTCATACTCCGTGATTATTAGTATTGGAGAGGAAATATTTGCAAAATTTTTAAGGGATCGGTCTGCTCAACTTGAGCGATGAACACATTTACATTTTATCTCCTCCTTAACTTGAAATATTATTAGTAGTAGTATACATATGATGTTTTTTTTTCGAATGATCTTTGTGACTTATGATAGGATAGGCATTAGGCATATGTTTTACGATTCAAAGGTTTTTCCTTAATAAATATTTTGTAAAATTTGTGAATTTGAATAAACTTGCCATGTTATATTATGGTGTATGGTATTCTTAAATCTGAAATGAACATTTTATACCAGAAAACTCAACAGTTGAGTTTTGTTTTGTCGAGGAAACTCAACAGAAGAGGTAATGTGTTTGCCTCTAATAGCGTAAAAAGCATTTTTATGCATATATCTTTCTTCAATTTTTATATTTTCCATGCCATGACGGGCCTGTCTGTCACCATCGTCATTAAGCTCACGTGGGACGACAGAATATTTTATGCTAATGTAAGGCAACTGTTTTAGGGTTAACTACAAGTATATATGTGTATGTTAGTTATCTCTACCTATCCATGTGTACAGGGTACGAGAACGAAACTGAGAAAAAAGTGTGAATTCACCGTAGTCTTCTATATATTTGAAAACAAAAACACTTTCCATGAATTCCCTTAAAAAATGGAGAATTTAAAATGAGACATGTAATTTTTAAACACTCTGTAGGATTATTATTATTCTTTATTACTGGTAAATTTGTACAGCACAGTAATTGAGTAATAAATTTTAAAAGGACTGTTTTGGTGTAAAAAAATTAACACCTTTATTATATTTTGTATTTGGTGTTTGATGAATACATAATGTTGTGTACAAGTCTTACAAATGACCTGATAAGCTTTTCAGTATACACTGTATACAGTATACATGTGGTCAAAAATCAAATAAATAGTCATTATAATTTCAAGGAAACTTATTTTTTTCCCAGTCTTCAACTTCTCCTTTGTTATTTACATGATGACAAATGGTTTAAATCTAGAATCTAGAATCTAAAAGATTCCAGATTTAACAAAAACTAGAAAAAGATGAAAGTTTCACAGCTTCAATTCAATTCTAAGATTCCAGATTATTTTTTTTCTGCCACATGGAAGACAGTGAGATAATGCTTAGGCATTAAAATAAAAGCTTAATAGCTGAGCGCTGCACTAGGATTTGAATTTCAGAGCTACATCATTCACTGTGGAAAATGTACATAAAAATCTTATGTATTGTACGTACATAAAATTATACTAATTATACGATGACTGCCAGCGAGCCAGCACACTACGATATACGAAGTACGAGCGATGAGCATGAGGAGCGAAATGGAGAGGACATTAAAATTAGCCAACTACAGAGATAGAGAAATCCACTAGCGTATATATGTAATCTAATATGCAGAGATCTAACGAGAGAGAAAACGGGGAAAATCCTCAAATTAAAAATAAAAAATGGTCCAGCTGAATGCAAAATTTTGGCCAAATAATGGTTGTCTCATAGTTGTGAAATGTGAAGTATATGCAGCGTATAACGTATAATAGTTAATCTTTTATGTGCAGCTCTTCAGTGTTCTGGTTTCTAGTTTCTGGTTTCCACTTTTACATTAATGGAATAAAAGGACGAATGGATTAGATGCTAGATACAGACTGAAAGTGTACGTACAACCAGGATCTAGTATCCAGAGGGGAAATGTACATAAAACAGTCCCAGGACTCGAGAGAAACACAAGGTTTTGGAAATGGACCAATATCAACATTGATTTTTCATTATAGTCGCTTGACAGTCCTCCAGTTGTTCTCCTCGAGTAAATAACTCTTTGTCAAGGAATAAAAAGACACGGACTCTTGTGATTTTCCTTTCCCTTCCATTTTTACCTGCTGTGAACATTCAAACGTACCTCTAAAAATTTGTCAGAGATTTGGATTTTGAATAAAAAGCTTGAATAATTGTAAATTATTCAAGTAAATAAAGTAAATTTATTTATCATACTAATAAAAATCCAGCAAATCAAACTCACGTAACTATAACAATCCGGCATAAATGCGCGTAGAGTATATTAAACGCTCAATATTAAAAATATGTTGAAGAAGTTTATATTTATATACTTTTCTACATATATTTGAAAATTGTTGATTGTACATTGTCCATTGTGCACTCTACATTTTTTGCATACATTTATGTCTGGATAGGCATTATAATAACATGTACAATTGAATTGTAAAAATTTTGTCCCAATTCGAATATTATTATTATGCACGATAGCGGGTAGCGTCAATGTGTAATAAGATTAAAAATAGTGGTAGTGGTATAGGAATTGGTATGGCTGGAATCTGGAATGTTGGTACTTAATTTTAATGTCTGTGTAATGTTGGCTCCATATGTTTCCTCAAGTGTTTTATAGTACTTAATGTTTACGATTCTACCTCTACCTTTTTCATGTTATTGACCAAGGTAATAGTCACATATAACAGTTCGTGGACTTTGGTTTTCGTCTGAATAAAAACCTTCTCTTATAGTTCTTCTTTAACTTCTGTTTGGATTACTTTCATCATTCAATTTATGTCTAGTACATGGAACAGTGTTTTCTTGAGCTAGGCTTCGTGATATTATACATAATATGATGTGCGTGTAACATGTACAATGTACATTGTACATGTATCCATAATATATAATAATAAGTGCTTGGTTGCCTGTTTGCAGTTTGTGGATGTATTTCCGATTTCCGACTTCCAACAGAATATTATGTATTTACAAGATAAGAAAATTGCGTTTTGGTGTTTTTATGGATTATGAAATATGACTGAAACAATTCCGTACTACTATTTTCTACATGCAACTATCTACTTATGATAATAGTAGTTATTAACGTCGAACGTCGACAAGTTCCAGTTCAGTACTTGTACTTACACACACATATATATAATATATCCACCGAATAAATGATATTATGCATGGCTTCCACTTTCCGCTTTCTGGATTCTAGACATTAGCATGTAAAAATCAAACATTAATGATAGGTAATTAGTACAACACGACAAAACCTCCCATATTTATTGGATTTTCAGATTTGATCCAAGTAAATAGTGACTATTTTGGAATGTATTTAGTATGTAATAATGTACAATGTGAATGCGCCTGTCCATAAATCCTAATCAACCGACCGGGCAGTCCAAATATTGTTATTGATATTAATAATAATTCCTAATAGGCAGTTATTATTGTTACCACTTGATAGAATGTAATGATATAAATTCCTCTGCCATAAATATGCTGAATTTGGACATTCATCGCAAAATAACAAACTGTTCATCAATTTCAATCACGCAATCAATCCAATCCAATCCAATCTGTTCTTTTAATAGTAACTAGCATCTATTAGTATTTAGTATCTAGAATCTATAGATACCTTCTATTTTCTTCAGTAATTGACAATGGACTGTATACTGTGTGTGTAAGATTATATAATAATATATTCATGGTTATAAATACAGTGATATTTATCTGTACATTTGGTCGATACAACTACCTACTGCCTACATTGGATACTTCTCCTGGCTTTCCATTCTAAAGAATAGAATCAAGAATTGTGTTTGTCATTTCTCATCATTCCATCATGTTACTGATGAGAGTAAATATAGTTTTACATAATATTCAACAAAATGCTTTGGTGGTGGTTGGTAGTTGATAGAGTAAAGGGTTGTCTATAGATTCTAGATGGTAGTCAGTACGGATGTACTTTTTATCTATTTAATACCATTTAAGTTTGAATAAATATTCCATGTGTGATGGTGATGGCGATCTTTGAATGAATAAGCCAATCATCACTCCTTGAGATTGTGACTCATTTTTATGCACATACAGCACAGATACACTGGGTATAATGCATCTGTTGGCGATTTTTTTTAAATTTAATGCCTTATTTTTATGTGTCATCATCACTATCTCTTTTTTTATCTCGTACGGTTTCTTGGTGAATTTGTTAAATATTCATTATATTTGATATGTCAGTTGTCAGTTATGGAAATTAATTTTTCATTCATGATACCCGATGATATGTAACATTACACTTTTTTGGCAATAATAAAATCTAAAATTGCTACAAACGAGACAAAAAGGAGATTATAAAATGGAATGAATCTGATTTCATTTTAAGGATTTATATTTCTTTCAGAAAATAATGTCAAAGATAAAGTAGTCATCGAGTTAAGAGTTAAAACTCACGATGAGATATTTGGTGATTGGTGATTTATGTGAGTTCATTATTTTGTTATCTGCTGGATATTGGTGAATGGTGAGTAGTGAACTTCATATAACCTAACCTGAGGTTATACTGCTAATTTGAGCTCATATAAAAATATAATGTGTATTCAATTTAGAAAAATAGTTCCATGTAGAATGTAAAAGTTGTTGTTGGGGAGGAATATACTATAATATACTATATACATATGCGTGTCCGTTTGTGGACTATTTTAGTGCTTGAACTCTGGAGGTTAAACTAATGTTAAAGATAGTAATGAGTGCAGCTTAAAATACATTCATGCTCTCTAATTATCCAGCTCGAGTGCTAGTAATTTAGTAAAAGTCATCACAATTCACAATCTTATGCGTCGTATGATAGATGATCGAACGAAGGTCCAAAAACTCACAACTCACAGCTTGTCAATTGCATTACTACAGTAATGTCTTGATGTAATGTTTTTATTCTATTTCAAAGTGACCAATGATCAATAACCAATACTGAACATAGATTGTCTTAGGTTTTGCCACGAACGTTTTTTTTTGTACAGGATGCAATTTATATTTGAGTAACTTTGGAATCCATTCAAAAAGATTTGAACAACAAAATTCGTAAAATTTTTTTGATATTTTTATGAAATACT
>JAQGBH010003092.1:0-21276 GCA_034698265.1 Sminthurinus aureus | reverse complement strand
TTTTGGTGAAATTATGGTGAAAAAAGTCAACACCATTATTTTACCATTTACACACGGTCTTTATAGGTAATGCGTTACAAGGGAAGTATCAAGTATTGAAGTATATTCTGCCTTCTCCATTCTCTATTATTCATTTCTTTTGCATCTTCCGTTTTTCTGCACATGAAACACGAAACATGAAACTCCTTTCAAGTTCAAAGTTGTGAAAAAAATTACGTAAACTATTTAAGTAATGCATTTTGAACCGAGTGGCAAAATGGCAAATGGCCACTTCCCTCCGTTTCTCAAGTCTCAAGCACACACAAACATTAGATTAAATGGGTGCAAAAAAAGAAACGATAAAGGATAAAGGTAGCAAATAAATAAAAACGATTCTATTACTGTTTGCGTTTCATGTGTGCAGTGCCAAGTGTCAGTGCCAGTGTTAAAGTAAGTATAGAGAATAGAGAATATACATGTCATAACTGAACTGGTAGTCATTAAATGATACGTTTTATAACTATTATTATTCTTAAATGCATCGTATTGTTAGTTGTTACATGTTAAATGTGGGAGGAATTATTAGCTACTTCTGGATTCTAAATTCTAAACGAGCAACGAGCAACGAGAAATGAGCAACGAGGCGTTACACTTGAAACTCCAATTTAAATTGATTGGACTGCTAAATATTATGAATTATGAATGATGTACGATCTAACCTGTTATTATTTCTATTATTTATTATTTATTATTTATACCCAATATCAAACTGCATATTATTTCACATTTTTTATGTATTTTATCCGGTATCCGATGTCCGGTATTTGGCAAATGGCGAGAAAACTTGAATTTTTTTCTCAAATGAACTAACAAGAATTTTTTTCTACCTTTCTTCTTTCTTCCAACTCCCAACAGTTTTATCGTTTATGGCAGCCACAAAACTAACTACTCTATTCACTATTCACTATTCTCCATTCTCTTTTCTCTATTCATATTTATTTGAGTTAATAACAAGCTGTCAGCCATCAGCCGTCAAAATCCCAACTCTCAACCAAATCAAAGCCATTAGCCAATAAATAATACAACAATAAACCTTGGAAAATACAGTAAAACAAAGACAATTAATTAAAACCACAGTTAGATTTTATACTGTGTACAATAAAATATAAAAAATAAAAAATAGTGTGTAGTAATTATGAATTACATGATTATGATTATGATTGTTATTTTATGCCTCTTTTAATTTACAATTCACCAGTTCAGTTGCAGTTGACTGACTGTTTCTCTCATGATATGAGTCAATACACAAGACTCGAGACTCAAGACAAATGCTTTGATAATTGTTTCACTGACTTGTGACTTGTGAGCTCTCAGAACTGAACAAATTTCTGAATTTACTTGCATTAGTTCCAGTTCATTCCACGGTCTTGAATCGTGGATTGTTCATTCTTCATTCATTCATTCTATTCAACACTCAACATTATAAAAACTATAAACACATTCAACATTCTACATGCCATAAAAATTACCATTTCTAATGTACAGTAAATAGCATTTGAAACAGGTATGGTTGAGTAAACAAGGAAATTCATCAATTAAAATGTGTGTACAATTGGCATTTGGCATAGTGGATTGTGGATGACAGTTTGTCTATCTATAGCGGTATTTTCAATATCCAACATCCAACATCAAATTTCCAAGACAAGGACAGAGGGGAAAAGGTGAATGAAAAAAAAGGAGAGGTTTTGATTTTTCATGTGTAATGTGTGAGACGTGTCATGTTCATGTTTCTCCTGTTTCAGGTGTTTCAGGTGTGTGACAGGTAAGAGGGATAAAACAAGTAAATTGTAAAAATATACCAAAGCAAACAACAAAGAGAAAGAGAGAGAGAGAGAGAGAGAGAGAGGGCAAATAAGTGGATTTTACCTGGTCGTAACGGTGGTGTAGGAGCTGTGGACAGACTTGTCGTCGTTGTGGTTGTCGTCGCACTAGAACTACTACTACTAGAAGTGGAACTTGTACCGGTTGATCCTGTTGATGCTGGTGTTTGAAAGGTAGATGAAGCTCTAACATTTTGTTGTTGTTGTTGATCCACAACACTCGTCGGTCTAACTTGTACATCAACTTGACTCACTGTCTTTTCACTATCTTCTTCTTCTTCTTCAAATGGCGTTGGTATGTTAGTTGAACTTTGTACAGTTTGGTAAGATGATTGAACCGCCGAAGCCGAGATCGAGATCGATTTCGAGACGGAGGACTGGACGTCATTTGTGGAGACTGAATCTGTCTGTGTATCACTTGTTCCTGAAATTCCTTGGACTGTATTTAATACTGATGGTTCTAGTTTAACTGGCGCATTTGAATTTGAATTGGAATTTGAATTGGGTTTGCTATTTTCGAGCTCTTCTTCCGCTTCATCGTCTTCCATTGGCGTCGTGGTGGTTATCGTTGGGGTTGTTGGGACAGGAACTAAAAGTGAAGTTGGTCTACTGATTTTATTCAGAGTCTGTCGATTTTTATCTTGCTCTTTTATCTTGTTATTCTTATTTTCATTTTCATTACCAACTTCCTCGTCGTCATCGTCATCATCGTCGTCGTCATCATAATTTTCATGGTTTTTCTGTGCTGAATTGGAATTGGAATCTGGAATTCGTTCATTTTTATTACTCTGGATGATTTTAGGAATGTCCTGAGGAATCAGAGGTGGGATTGTTGGTGGTTGAGGAACCTTTGGCCAATTTCCATTGTTGGAATTGGAATTATCATTGGAATTTGTATTCAGTCCAAATTTAGGTGGGACCAATTGTTCAGGTAACGGGACTCCTTTTCTATATGGAGCTTCCGCTTGCGCTGGTACTGGAACACTGTTTTGGTTTTGGTTTTGGTTTTGATAGCTTCCTCGATTACCGTTATTATTATTATTATTATTATCCAGGTCCATGTTGGGTTTTGGTAGTGGAAATGGTGGGCCGAGACGTGTCGTTTGATTTTGATTATTCCCATTTCCATTGAAGCCGTTCAGAGCTTCCAGTGGAATGGCCTCAAATGTGGGCCTCTCTCCAGAACCACTTGAAGGTCCAGTTCCAGGATGATTCTGACTATTATGATGATGAAGAGGATTATTGTGATGTTGATCTTGGAATTTTATGATGGGTGGACGATCTCGATCTCTGTTGCTGTTTCCTTCAAAAATGACAGGTCGACTCACCGGTTTCCCACGAACATCATGAACATTCTCCATGAACTGTGGTCGGTTTTCTATGAGTGGTTGATGTGGATAATGATGTTGTTGTTGTGGTTGACCTCGGTTCATTTCATGTCGGTGTGGATGGAGATTAGAATGTTGATGTTGATGTTGATTTTGATGTTGTTGCTGTTGAATGGTAATTGGATGTTGTGGTTGTAGTTGTAGTTGTTGTTGTGCCTGTAGTGGTGGACCACGATTATTTATTCGACTGGGTTTGGGTGGATTGAATAAATTATAGGACGGAAGTTGAGTAGCTGCTACTGACTGTTGTTGTTGCTGTTGCTGTTGTTGTTGTTGTAGTAGTAGTTGTTGTTGTTTTTGGATTTGTGCTGGAGTTTGGTTTTGAACTGGCCTATTTGTATTTGTACTTCCAGAGCCAGAGCCAGAGCCAGAGGATGGTGTTGCTGGATGAACTTTACCTCCTAAAAGTTTCACGATTCCATCTATAATATCCTGAACATCAGGACTTGCCTTCCTCGACGATTCAACGTCCTCACCATCAGCCTTACCATTTTTACCCGATTCCGAGTTGGAACTCGTATTCGTCTCATTTGTTAATGTCCGACCTCCACGACTTGGAAATTTCAGCCGTTTTGTCACAAATAAACTGTCAATATCATTGTCACTTGTGTCGATGCCTCCTCCGCCTCTTAACAAGGATCCCGAGGGTGGGGATAGGATTGCAACTCGCTTTGTCCTCTCTGCCATGAAAAAGGAACATGAAAAATAAAGAGAAAGGACAGAAAATTATTAGTTATTTGTGATTTATTTATTATCTAGCAATTTGTAAAACTCAAAATTCAATCCGTTTCCTAACACTCGAGTTTTGAGTCTCGAGTCTTGAGTTTTGAGTAACGGTAACAAATTGTAGTTTTAAAATGGACAAAACGGAACTGAAATAAAACAGTAAATAAAAATATCCCCAAATTCTAAGTTTCAACTTGTGAGTAATAAATCAAACATCAAACCCTTTTTTAACCTTTTACGATTCAACATTTTTTGCTTTGAGCCTGTAGTTCCAATTTTGAGTAACAAAAAACAATATAGGAGTCAATTTTCTCCAATTTAAAATTTTTAAACCGTATAAGTTGAGAATTGTGGAATTTTCCATATTCCTTATTGAACTTTATGTTTTTCCCCAAAAAATTCTTGCCATGAACTTGGAAATGTGAAATATGAAATATGAAATTCTGTAGCATAAAAAATATTATGCATAATACTCGATACTCGATAATAAAAATGTATCATGTTATGTTTTTGCCTTGTGTAGAATGTATAATTTAAATGGTTTCATGTTGAATGTAGTGTACAGATTTGTAAGATGTGCGATGTGAGATAGACCACAAATATGGGAAAAGAAAGAAAATTCCTTTCAACTTTCATCCTGTTTATATTATCTGAGTTTGCAGTTTGTTGTAGGAAGTTGAAGTTGGAAATCAAAAGTTGTTTTTATGCACCCATATTATTATGTATTATGTATTAGATTATGTGCATATAATTTGTTTACTGTACTCAGTGCTCAGTATTTTATATTGTATCACATATCATAATATTTTATATCATATAGTCCAAACTCCAAAGTTCTATCGACAGTATTCGAAGTCATGTGTAGTCATCGGTCGTCGGTCGTCGGACGAGTTCATCCCACATCCCACATGCAAAAAAAAACAATATTCTCATACTCTACACTTGATACTCAATGCTCATCCTCATCAACCTGTTCTGTTCTGTTTTGTTCTGTGGCCTGTAATGTAAATTATTACAAGTTCTTTATTCTGTAGCATGTAGCATTGACTGAATGAAAACGAAAGAAAACTGCAATCAAAAATCAAAATCCGGTTTTATTTTTCCCTTTTGTATTTTGTAATATTCAGCATTCAGCATAAATGATAGAGAACGGAGACTTGAGACTTGAGACTTGAGTCTGACTATTTTTTGCTCCGTGTTTGGTTGCTGGTGTTTTGAGTTTTGAGTTTTGTGTGTTCATTCAGCCACTCGAGTCTCGCATCTCGCATCTCGAGTATTCAGATCCGTTTTTCTTTCCTTTTCTGAATACTGAGAACTGAGATTGAGTAGTGAGTAGTGAAACTGAGACTGATATGAGAAAAAGGCTGATCAGGTGCTCAATATTGTAAATTGTAATTACATTACTTTTTACATGTTACGTCTACACTGTACCGACTACCGTCTACCGCTTGTCCTTTATCTCTATCTTTCTTCTCTTTGCATAATACATCATTTGCTTATAATAATGTCTACCTGTCTTGAGTCTTGAGCCGCTCTTCTGTCTTTTAAATTGAATATCGACAGACAATTGTTACAGAGAGTGGAGAATGGAGAATGGAGAGTCGAAAACCTCACAAGAACAAGGAGACAAAAAACGGTCATGCTTTTTGCTTTTTGCACTTGAAACTTGAAACTTTGAAAAGAAGGAAAGACTAACTATTAAGAATTCAGAATTTGACATTTTGGTTCATCGACAATTGACAACGAAAGTAAAATAGATTCTCTGTACAAAGAATTCTTTATTCTGTTCTATTTTCAATGTTTTCAACATTCAAAAAGTGTTTTGTGAACAGAGAACAGAGGAATCGCCGACCTATACCCATTTTATTCATAAACGTTTGAGGATGTGATTTCTAATTATAATTATTATTCTTTTTGTGTGTCATATGAGTTGATTCTTGATTCATCTTTTGCTCATTATTATTTTAAATTATATTTTTTGATTAATAATTTAGTAGGAGTCGTCCGATCCAATCCAATTCAATTCAATGGAAAGGAAAGCAATACGAAATATATATAGCGAAAAGATTTACTAGGTACTTTCATTCGGATTTCTTTAGCCTTGAGTTTTGAGTTGATCGGTAATTGGTAAATGGTAAAAACCACATAGAGAGAGAAAAGAAGCTTTTATTTTTCAACATGTCTGCAGTCTGCAGATTACTGATTGTTGATTGTTGATTGTTGATGCACATTTGCATTCGTAGATTTTCGATATGAGATATATAAAATGTAGATGGAAATAAAATGGATATAAAAAAAGGTAAAGCACACTTTATCTCCAATCTCGAATTTCCACACTCTACTGATTTTATAGCCGTGCAATATTTATGTTTGAACAGTATTTTTTTAGTACTTTGCTGAATCTATTTTAAATTTTAATACCAACAATAAAATATAAAATACACATGTACAGAGCACAGAGGATATTTAATATTTACAATTTACACGGTGCAAATTGGAAATGTAATTTTTAAAATTGAAATGTTACTTCATTCTCCGGACTAAAGACTCCAAAGTCTTTGCTCTTTACTCTTTGTTAGTTTCTTTTCCATTTTCTTTAGTTGAAAATTGCAACGGCCTACAACACTAAAGCCTCTCAATTCTCAATACACAACTCAATGCACACTCAAAACTCAAAACATAAAAGCTGTTCAGTTTTGTTTGAAAAAATGCTGTAAATTGTAAATGTATCTTTTAAACAGCTCGATACAGATTACAGATCGAATGAAAGTAATTTTTTAAATAAAGTTTACAATACACAATACATAATACGTATCACATTTCACATCACAAATATACCTAATACATAATACGCAATACATAATACCATATATGTATTATGTATTATGCATATTTGTTCAGTAATAATTAAGACGGTGGTGTGAAAATGTGAGGTATACAAAAAAAATGTAATACTCTTTACACAGAACTTAGAACCATACGCAGAGATCGGGAGAGAATTCCGAGACTCGTATTAATTATGTGAAACTGTAAAATATGAAATGTACAATGTAAATTGTACATTGAACAGTATGCATAAATTTGCTGAGTTCATGCTTGATGCGAGTTTAGAGTTTACAGTCTTCTGTTTTACATTGTACTTTTTACTGCTCCTGGACATTACATTTGAGATTTGAGGTTTGAGGTTGGAGATTCAAGTTCATACGACACTCGACTCAAGACTCAAGACACAAGCCTCTAGAAATGTGAAATGAGAAAGGAAGGCACTTGATCAAACATTGAACAAGGAAGTATGAAATATCATCATCATTATCATCCCACATACAAAATACAAAATACAAAATACACAGTAAACACATTCTCACATGTAAAAAGTACACAGAACAGAACTATGCACAATTAGGTAAAACTCAAATCTGAAATCTTAGATAGTTCAACTCGATACGCGATATACGATATACGATACAAAGTAGAAACGGATATTTAAATATTTAAATAATTGCATCATCACATTTAAAATTTAAATGTTAAAAACTAAAAAGGTTCAAAGGATAAACCTTTGAAAATATTAATTAGCGTGTCTTAGCTGTTTTGTGTTTGCCATATACATTTCACATTGTACATTGTACAACAAAGAAGAATATGCTTCACCAATCATATTTTATATGCAAAATCAAAAATGCAAACATGTATTTGGAATTTGTTTACATTTCTTTTCGGTCCCGTTAATTTTTCACCATTTGTGTGTGTATCGTGTATCGTGTATTATGCACAATGCACAGCAAAGGTATGAAACATGAAACATGAATTATGCGTAATGTATACGTAACAGATAAAAGACAAAAGACAATGGGGTAAAAGTATTACAAATGGTCAACGGAGCAATTTCTCTTGTTTCATGTTCATTCAAAAGTCAAAATTCAATGTTTTATGTATGTTCAATGTCCAATGTTCAATGTCCCGTCCCTCTTCAATCCTCAATCACATATCATATTTAATTCATAATTCATAAGAAGAGGATTGAACTAGATTGGATTTTCATCATGGATTTGAAAGCAATCCGATTGACGGTTGACGATTGAGGATGATGCAATGAGTACTACGTGCAAAAATGTTCTATTGCGTATTTAAATTTTAGATACATTGTGAATTGTGATACAATTTTATAATATTCAACTTGTTCTTCATCAAGAATAGAGAACAGGGAACAGGGCATAATATAAAATATAAAATATAACATGATTTTTTGTGTAGCTGGCAGTTATTTTATATGTGCGTACGTGTACGATGAAAAGATGATGATGCTAAAATATAAAATATGTGGAGCCGAGATCGAGATGACAAACGCGTTTTTTCCTCTTTCTCCCTCTCTTTCTCTCTCTAACATCCAACATAACTGTGCAACATGCATAAATTATTTTTTGCAAATTATGAACGGGTGCTCTTTTTTCTTTTTTTTGTTCTTTCCACATTCTACATTCCATTCTTTCAGTCTTTCATTCTTTTGCACTCCATCTTGCATCTTTTTCTTTTTCGTCTTCTTCGTCATGTTTAGTTGACTTGTGACTTGGACTTTTTGGATGAATGGTGAATGCAAAATGGAGTATTATCGACATCGTCATCTCATCATTTGCTCATTATTTCTGTACTTTCTTTACATGTAAAATATAAGAGTACAAAATGGAGGACAGACGTCTGAAATCCAACGCACAATCAAAACCAAGCTTCTTAAGGATTAAGGAACACGAGCTTGATTTTTCGTTTTTGTACATTGTACATTGTGCCTATTTTGTAGGCGGTGTACGGAACAAGATTTGAAGCTTTGATTGAGAAAATTGGGAGAACAGATCGGTTATAAAATTTCCGTGTACTAGTATTTTACATGTTACTAAATTTGCGGCGTCGCCTTTTTTCTGTCTCTAGCCTCTAGTTTTTATCCAATTATTTGTTGATTTGCGTTCATCAGTAAAAATTGGAAAAAATTTGCTGATATTCAAGATTTCATAAACATTTTTTATATCATTTCAATCGAATATCGAATGCGAAAAAAGTAAAAAGGAATTCAACATAACCATTAAATATTCTCTTTTTTGATCTGCTTATTCAAATATCAAATATCAAAATTCAAAGTAACGTCATCATTAATCTGAAAAAATCAAATTGTCTTCTTTTTCAGGCGGTGTATTTTTTAAACATAATTTTCTCCTTCTGTCTGTTGTCTGCGGCACTGTGTAAAGTTTAAAATAATTTGCTTTCTTCTCAATTCTCAGCTCTCAACTCTCAACTAACAAACATGATGAATAAATGAGATGTGAAGTAACAAGTAACGTATCATGTGTAGTTTATATTTTATGTTTTGTGTAATAAACACAGAATTTCTGACCATGACAAATCAAACCGACCACCGACAGCCGACGGATTCGATTGTGCATGGAATTAAAATAATCACATTCGCCCATTCGGAAATGGGAGCATCAAATATCAAACATCAAGCATCAGGTAAACAGTAAACAGTAAACATATTACGCAAATACAAGTTACAACTTAAATCTAGACATTAGGCATGATCCAACTGACAAAAGTGTTATTGTTAGTTGTTAAATATCTATGAAATATCAAAGTACCATGAATTTTTAGTTTGTAGTTTTAACTCCTAGGCTGTTAAAACAGAGAATAAAACTTGCAAATAGTAAATGTGTTACATATTACATGATATTTCATATTATATCATTTTAGTTGTGTGTGATGTTTGAAGTGTGTGATGTGTGATGAAAAACTGTTACGTGTATCACATTTAGCATTTACTGTAGTTTCTAGCTTCTAGTTTGTATTTCGTAGTTTGAAGTTTAAAGTGTGTAGTAATTTACAAGTAAATAAGATATTATTTAATATTGTATAATATTTATCCATCAAATTACTAAATTAAATGGGGAGTGAAACAAAAGGAAACATTTGAGAACCTAATGATTAAACTTTAAACTGCAAAAGTCCGTTAGGAGTATTTATGAGAAGAATGAGGTATGGAGTATGGAGTATGAGCAACACCAATTACCAATCCAATGCAGAATGCAGGGTAATGTGAAATGCTAAATGTAGTACATTAATCCTTGTCTACTATTACTACTATTCTTTTCTCTATACTCTAGACTCTAAACTGTGGACGATGGACGATGGACCATTGTTATTCTCTGATGCATAATACATAATACAGAATGGTACATGTGCAGTTAATAGTTAATAGTTAAAAGCTCTCTTTACTCTTGTACGTTACGTGTTACGTGGTATATTGTAAATGGTAAAGTATGGGCTATTTTTCACTGAACCTACATATTACATGAGTCATATCTGTGCCCTATGCCCTGTATTATTAGTACATTTGTGTAATTTATATAATATTATAAACTATAAAGCTATCCTATTTATTTTGTACTTGTAAATGGAGTCTAGATTCAAGAGTCAAAAGAGTCAGGAGTGTGTGAACGTTCAATTACTACTCCTTGACTGGCTACTCACTGCTAACTGCACGGACTCACTCATCGTCAGCAAAGCTGAAAAAATGTAAAATTTGGTCATTGGGTGAGTCTGAGACTAATTAAAAAGAATAAAGAATCGAGGATTGAGAATCAAGAATCATCAGCATCTTCAATCCTCAATCTTCATGTGGGTTATGTGTTATGAGATAATCTGACATCAAACAAGTAGGTAATAGCTGTTACATCTTTATTCTCTCTATTTATCTATAAAACTCCACAATTAATCACACAAGTATTATTTAGCAGAGTGAAGAGTGTAGAATCGAGATTGGATACTTCAACGTTAGGTATTTCTAATTTGTACTTTTGACTTTGTACAAGAAACAATCAAACACTTTAAACTTTAAATAGTGTATAGTCTATATCCCCAGAAAACGAAATCCGTTTCTTTTTGTATTGTATTTTTAGTTTTAATCCTTCCACATTCCATGGTGCGCAATACGCAGATTTTAGATTTTAGATTGTAGATTGAAGATACGCCGTGTAAAAATATCATAATATGCATAAACATCAAACATCAGGCAAACCTTTTTGTGTTCTGATTTCTGTGTTGTGTAGACTGTAGACAATGTTATAATAATACATAATATGAATATGTACAACAGAAAAAGAAGAAGACAGAAGATGCATGATATTATTTTAATGGACGAAGCGAATCGGAATAACATAAAAATGTAGAGTGAGAGTTCAGATGGATTCACTGGCGCGTTCACAACGAGCAACGAGCAAAGTCAGCAGTTTGTAGTTTGTAGTTTGTAGTTTGCAAACATTTTATTAAATGTAATTGTATATGTATCATGTATAATGTGTAACGTGCGTATTAAGTATATAAAATTATTTATTATTTCATCTGGATGAAGAGGAAACTCTCATTTAATTTGCAGATAAAAAAGAGGACGATTTTTATACTTTACACTACTTTTCTATTTTTTATTGTTATAAAACCACTGGCTACTGACTACTGATTCTTTCTCTCTTGTGCTTATTCTGATAGCTATATCTTTTATCTCTTTCTTTGTACATGTGTACATATGTTGATATATTCTATGTTCTGTGTTCTATAAACGATACACAATATTATTATTATTATTTTCAGTGGAGTAATAAATAAAAATAATTTTTTATAAACAGAAACTGACCTGATTCAATTTGTACAGTTTTTTCTCCTCCTTTTTCTTCAATCACTACAAACTACAAACCTTTCATCGCTCATATGAATTAAAAATGTTTAATTTGTATTTTAAAATGAGAGAGAGAGAAGAGAGAAAAGTGATAAGCCTTTGTAAAATATTATTATTATGCTCATTTTCAATGTCATAAAAAACTTTTTATTTTACATGTTAGAGATTTCTGAAATCTGAAAGCTTTGTCCTTTTTCAAGTGTTTGTTACTGGCAAATAGCAATGCGCAATGCGTGCACTGTGCAAACTGTAAACAATCGGCACTTTAGATATATATTTTATTTTTTATTATATAGAATTAAAGAATTTAGAATGAAGAATTTATTAGACTAAAAAATTGAAAACAATCGACAATCAATGGATCGATGGATCGGAAAACGGAACTCAGACTTTTTAAATGAAAAACCACATTTACGTTTTCAGACGTTTTCACTGTTCAGCATCATTAAAAATACAAAATACTAAACAAATGTACATTAAACATATTGTATTTTACTTTTTACCGTTGTTTGTTTTTTCCATCATTTTTTTCATGTACGTATTGAAAGTTAAAAATTGGAAGTTGGAACAGACAAAACCACACATACGGTGAAAATATATTTTCTAAAATTGTTGAGGTAGAGGAAATCAAACTTTGTGTACATGTCTTGTAAATTGTAAATATATTGATAATTCATGTTGTGTGCTGTGTTTTTTTTCTTCTTCAAGTTTGAAGACTTGAATAAAGAATAAAGTGAACGTGTGTGGTTGTTGGGTTTGTCTACTTGAGACCGAGACCGAGATTTGAGATATTTACGATTTACGATATTTATGTATTTACCAGGGAATTCGAATAGAGGGAAAAAAACATAAAACATACTTTTGTGGCTCTAGTCTCAAGACTCAAGACTCAAGTAGTGAGATTTATTGAAGTTCTAAATTCTAAATATGTCTCGAGTTTCAAGTCTGTAGTTTTGAGTACTGTTTTCTGTTCTCTGTTCACTCGAGTCTCTCGAGTCTCTCAAGTCTACTGTTTGTTTGTTGACTGTTCATTGTTGCTGACTATGTTATGATTTTTGTAGTTGTTTTGGGTGAATTGGGAATGCATCAGCTGTGAAACAATGAGCATCGGATTGTTCATTTGAGGTTGTGAATTGTGAAACAACAAGTAATTTGTTCACTGTTCAATGTTCAATGTCCGTGACTTTTCCTTCTCTTTTCTTCGTCTTCATCTTCAGATAAATAAACCATTTTCAGTGTTTTATCCTCATGTATCTAAATTCTGAATGTGTATTAGACATTAGATATTAGATTTAGAATTTAGAGCTTTTCTGTTGCTTTACTGATTGCTGAATGTTGAATGTGTGTGTTCTTTCTCAATTCTCAATTCTTCTCATTGCACTGTATTTCATTGTTGCTGTTAAATATGTATTTGTTATTTGTTGAGGATATTTCACAGCATGACAATGACAAGTGCGACCACCACAACAAAATCTCTCTCTCTCTCTTTCTCTTGTTTTACCTTATACTTACATAAATAGATATAAAATATAAAAGTATCTACTTGCTGCGTATTTTATTTATTTCCCCATGTTATTATCATTTATTATTGTTGTTATTTACTCTGTATATGAAGATTGAAGATATATATACCTAATTTACAAACTGTTTGCACTACACATGTACTACAAAATACAAAAGTTACGCATACATGTGTAATGTGTATATTCAATATTCATTTAGTTCATAGGTAAACAGCATGATAAAACTAATTTCTTTCCTCTACTAAATAAATAACAGCTGAATTTCAGTAATCAGTAATATCAGTGACAAACTCACTTGACAAGTATAATGCATTTTGTATTATATCTACTTACAATTCACATATGTACAAACGTGAATGTCATTTTCATTATTTTAGTTATTTTTTTGGCTATTATTTTGCACCAATTTTCCAATCCTCTCTCGTCATTTGATATGGTACATATAATTTGTAGAAATGCACTCATGTCTCATGTCTCATGTCACACTTACAGCTTTAAGACTGTGTGTAATACTTTTTTTGTTTTGTTTTTCTATTACTTATTTACACACTTTTGTACTCGAGCAGTGTAAATTGAAAATATAAAATACACAATACAGGGCTATTTTAACTTGTAATAAACATAAGCAATTAGACACCAGACGTTGCAAATTACAAATTACACTTGTGCTCATTAAGTATAAATATTTTTAACCCATTCAGAATCAAGAATCCAGAGATAATGAAATAATTAATTGTAATCATTTCATTAATTATTGCTAATTGGATTTTGGATTTGTTTTTGGTAGTTGGTTTATCTTTTATCCCAATTCAATTTTGCAATCTAAAATCTAATTGAACATTTTAAATCAGTTTTATTTTTCAACATTTTGCAATTGTTCATTTTAGGAGACAATTAAATTGGGCTTGAATATTTTTTTGAATCTAGAATCTAGAATACGAGTTGATAGTTGACACAAATCACACATTACATAACAGACAACAGCAATGCCCAACATTTTTGCATGTACTTAAGTACTGACTCACACGAAACACGAATATTACTTATAGAAAATTATTACAATGCAATGATTAATACAGGAGACATGAACATTGAACATTGAAGATACAAAAGATGTACATAATGTATTTATGTATATTTTCATGTCGCCCTGATTTTTTCCTCCTAAATAGAATTCAGAATTGAGCATTGAGCATGCTAATAAAAATGGAACATGCTTTGTATTTTGTATTTTATATTTACAACAATATACAATAATACACAATATAGAACATGTACTATCCCTATTTCCTGCACAATAGATAATACACAATACATAATAGTATCTAGATAATAGATAATAGCATCATGTCTCTCGGTTTAAAATTGTATTTGAAATTGGAACATTTAGATTTTTATAAAGAGCGTGTGTAAAGTGTAAAATGTAAAATCCCATCTTGTTCTTTTCTTTCACAAAAGACGAAAGACATTGAATTAAAAATCTGTGGAAAGAAGAAAAGGAAGGAAAGGGTTTAATATTTACAAATGAAATCTTATTGAAAAAAACAGGGGAAAATAACTATGCAACAAACAAAATATGCGTGAGACAAAAAGCTAGAAGCGAACAGGAGTACAAAATCCAACGATATGCTTTTGAATGTTGACTGTTGAATTGAGGAACCGGAGAAACTGTGGACATTTACATTTATTTACATTCAACAGAATACAGATGAAATGAAAGTGTCATGTACCTCGCACCTCTAATGTGTATTAAAACAGTTTGCATTCTGCATTCTGTATCATGACGCTTTACTGTTTACTGCAGTTATTTAGGAAGAGCCAGGCCCAAAATACAAAATACAAAATATAAAGCATAAACTGTGAAAATAATATAATATAATAAATTATAATAATATTCACATTATCGTACATCGTACAGAAAACAGAATGAGTCTCGAGTCTTGAGTTGAGTAAAATGAAGAAGGAGAGAGAAAAAGAGAAGGACTGCATTTAGATGAACCGTTTTGAGGTCAGTAACGGTACAAATTGGAGAAGCAAGATTCTAAATTCTAACACGAGCAGAGTAAAGAGTGTACGGAGTATGGAGTATGGAGTACGGACGGTGAGTAGTGAGTGGTGTTTAATATTAGTTGGAATGAATATACCTGAGCATTGAGCATTAAGCACTCTTGTCTCTGTTCTGAAGTCTGAAAATATCTAGCTACAAGCTACAAGCACAAGAATGTGTAGTGTTTAGTGTTTAGTGTGTAAAAGTATTTAATGTTGACTGTGTGTTGTGTGTAGAAAAGGAATGAGATAGAAAAGTTCGTCATGGGTCTCGAGTATTTTAGTCAACTCCTTCCCTTGAAGCCCATTGTTGTGATTTTCCTTTGAATCGCCAACTTGACACAGTCTAGAGTCTTCTCCTCACATTTTTCTCCTATCTCCTATTTACTCTCACAGTCACTCCATGTGGATGGTGGATTGTAGTTAGATGAATGATCCTGAGGTGTACCTACATTTAACATTTAACTACACAATACGTGCAAATGCTTCTTTTTATTATTTGTAATGTCATGTACTTGTAGTTCTACGTGTATTATTATTGGCATTATTATGTAGTATCCTACTCTCTGAGTCTGAATCAAGTCTGAATTTTGAATTGTTTCATGTTCTACGTTCTACGCTCTACGTTCTACGCATGGAGTATTAGTGCACTAGAATCTAGAATACATAATAGACTTGTCTCTTGTCCCTTGTCTCTTTTTGAAATGAATGACAATAAACAATACATCCTCAAGACTCAAGAATAGCAGAAAAGGAAGATTATAATAAATATGTTGTACATTGTACTTGTGTGCGTATTCACTATTTACTATTTACTATTTAGGTACGCTAGAAAAAAAGAAAAGAAAACTAAACTAAAGAGACCAGACGTCACCTTACTAAACTACATTTATTTATTTATTTACTTTTTTATATTTCAAAAGAGGATGTCATATGTCATATATATATAAAATATAAAATGATATAAGAATTCATTTATTTAGAATTATTATGTTATCCTTTATTCTTTATAATTTTTCATTCAAAAAATAGAATATAGAATATAGAATAGCCACATCCCTCATCCTCATCATCAAAAGTTGTAAATTGTAATAAGCATGTACTACATAGAGACTAAACAGAGATGGAACATTCCTTTGTCTACTGTCTACCTCCATTCTCCATTCATTCTCATTTATTCATTCATTCTTTCACTCACTCACTCATTGAGTCATTTGTCATTTATTCAGTCATTCTCACGTAACAAATTAAATTCCATTTCTTGTCTATTTTCTATTTGTTCAAGCTATACAGAGAACAGGGAACAGGGAGAAGTGCTCATGAGCACCGGAAATTAGTGTCAGAAAAAAAATTGCGGCTCTTGTATTCTTTTTTGTTCTGTATGTTTAATTTGTCAAGTATAAAAGAAAGACTTACATCAAAACTCAAAACATACTTTAATAATTGTCTATTTTCTGGCTATTTTATTCTCGTAGATATTTGGGTTTTTGTGTTTGAAAGTCAACGCTATACATAATTTTTAATAATTGTGTGCAATATATAAAAATGAGTGGCGTAGGCCTTAAGTAAGTCCTATATCCTATATGTAGTATTCTCACGTCATAACATTTCGAATTGGGACAGGAATCATAATCAAAACTGATGATTTTTTTCAGGATTTCAGTCAAGAGTTTGGAAAGTCAAGTGTTTAAAAGCATTGTTTTGATTTTTACTGCATACTGCATAAACTGCAAGATTTTATGGTTTATGAATAATTATGCATTATAAACATTGCAAATGGTTGGCTACTGGCTACTGTCTTTTATCACAATACACAATGCATTTTTACTGATCGTTGATCCTCGTCAGTAAAAAACGGATATGGGTTACTAGTGGACAATGATAATATAAAAAAAGAAAAAAGTCTAAATGAAACTGAAACCGCCTTGAAAAATTATAAATTACAAATTATAATATTTAATATTAGTAGACAAAGATCATTACAGAGTATAATAAGTAATAAAGTATTCTTGATGCTGCTCCCATCAACCTCAAAATTCAAAACTCAAAATGTAAAAGACAAAAGCCAAAAGCCAACAACAACACACACCAAAATACAACAGGTTATAGATTGTAGATACTTAGGAGCTTAGGAATACGAAACAATCCTTTTTTGACATTTCCCCAAAACACTTTCACAACTTGTGCGTCATGCGTCACTCTCAATTCTCAATACTCTTTACTCTTCAATACTACACATTTTAGTACTAGCAGGTAATAGTAGAGGTAGGTAAATAACAGTAACAGGCTGTACTCTGTACACTGAACGTTGTAAGTACACACCAAAAAGTAAAATGGAAATGCATAACAATTATGCATGTATGAGTAATGAGTAATGAATAATGGGTAATCCTGAAAAGGATCTACTTTCTTACTGTACTTTCTGCAATATTTTGCATATATTATAACAACTTACTGTAGAATGCATGTGAGTGTGAGGAGTGAATGTGAGATAAACAATGAATAATGCTGTGAACTGTGAATTGTGAATACGGATGTCATTGTTACCCACTCACTTCTCGATTGTAAAATGCATGCTGAAAGGGTGTACTTTACACTGTAAACACAAGCGAAACACGGATATTGTATCATCATGTCTCATCTGCAGTCTTCAACATCTTATACACTATATTATTATATGTTATACAACTACCAAACTATCAAAACTATATCAAAAAATATCAAAATATTATAATGCAAAAGATTTTCTTGTCTACATATGTCAAATTTACCATTTGTACTGTGAAATATTTTATTACTGCTGACTGTTGACTGACTCCGACATCGGATGAATCTCTAAAAGAATTATATTAGTTATATTTTTCTGTTATCTATATCGGTATTCTGTATTTTTAGATTTGAGAGGAAGAAAAAAGGTGGGCTCTTTTAGCTCGTACAATTTACAACTTACAATCGAATTACAATTTAGTTACGGGGTTTTTTTGCTTTTTGGGGATTCCGTATTCTGTTTTCCATTTTCCATGGATCATCATTACAGGAATTACGAATTTTAATATTTACACATAAAAATAGATGTGTAAAAAAAAGGATGAAAGATGAAAGGAAACAGAAAATACCCACATGAAAAAAGTTGAAATGTAATTTCCAAGAATACACACAGCTCAAAGTACAAGTACAACTGAGAATTGACAATACAGGAGGAAAATTGAGTGAGTGTGGTGATGAAAATTCCGAAATCTGCATGAATGAAATGACAGTAATGCGAAATACGGAATGGTGAACGGAATTTGAATCACAACTATTACCCATAAAATAATAATGACATTATTAGACATTACAGATTACAGATACATAGACCGTATGAAATTTATCTAACATGCTCTTTCCTTTGCTTTGTGTGCTGTAGATCAAGTTATTATTTTATTTATTGTAGAATACAGAGATGGAAGATGGAAGTTATGAGATATAAAAAGGCACGGGTGCCAAATGCCAAAGAGCAGTAAGCATCTCACGGAAAATTGTCTATCCACCTTTTCCTAGTTCCTAGTTCCTAGTAAATCTGTAGAATATATAATATACACAGTACAATGGACAATTTGCAGTGTTTAGGTTTCAAATTCTCAATAATCCTAATCTCACATGTTTAAAAGAATAAAGAATAAAGTTAAGTCTTGTGTTCTTCTCAATTTTGAATCTTGAATCTTGAATCTCGAATCTTGGATTGTCAAAAAAGTAAAAGAAATTCCCGTGTGAACATCACATCACCATAATAGGTTCGTAATCATCATCGCCGTCTTTTCTTCCTCGTCGACTTTGTCCATTTCATTCTTATACTCTTGATATGTACTGTAAACTATATGCGTATATGTATTTTTTTGAATTTAATCTCATCCCACATGTACCAAAAAAAGTTCATATATTATACATAAAAGGCATACGCGAATAAATTGTTTGAGAAAAAAAAGCAACAGTAAAGTGTAGAAAGATAAAGTACAGAGTACCAAAACATTCAAAACAAAATTTCAAAGTCAAGGTGCAGATCGACTGTAGACTGTATAGACACATTAAAATCCCCAATTTACAAGTTATATTATATTTGGATGACTATTTTCTCTCTGTTCTGTCATAAGTCATGAGGAATATTATTTACTATATTTATTATTTACAATAAGGAAACGTCAATGACCGGAAAAAGTTTTACAACAAATATAAATAAAACGTTACATTGTCATTCAATATTCTGTCAAACTATTTTCAGCTTTCAGTGTTTACTGCCCAGACTCAAGTCTCAAGTCTCACGTCATTATTTCATGTTTTGTGTAAATGAAGAATGAAGACGCAAGCAATACATATTGTTCTTAGATCTTGGAAGTTGGAAGCACTGAGCTCTTACATAAATACAGAAATTCGGTATTTGCGCAAAACCCTGCGTAAATTCCTTGAGCACGATTCCTTTTCCATGAACAAAACATGAAACATGAAAATAAAAAACACATGCTGCAGCTTTTTTCTGGATTATAGATTATAGAACCCGTTCATAAAAATTCTATCCATGGTGCATTATTGACAAATGTTTTTTGAAGTTATTTTTCAGTTTTTTTTACTGAGCTAAACTATTTATATACTTTTTACGTTAACTCATTAAGTCATATTGGAAACGGATTATTAATTTTACAACCAAAAATTATTCAGTACCGACGTATGTTATACGTTTTGTGTTTTATGACTTATTTGAAAAATTATTCAATGAAATTAAAGTTTGTACAAACCTGAGGAGCTGCCAGTGATGTTTCCAAATAGAACAACCAGGTAAAGAGCATGAATCCAAAATATCCTTTGCCTAAACATTTTCACTTCCATTTTTAAGCTGATTAGGGTTTAGGAATAAATAGAAGAAATAAATAACTGTTTTGCGTAATTTGTAAATACACTATAGAAATTAGAAAAACATGGAGCACTAAATGGACTATATAACACGTGTACTTAACGTTTTTAAACCAAAATGCACAATAAATATGCAAAACGACAATTTCTTTAAAAAATTGACACTCGAGATTAACTCCGAATTCGGATTTCCTTTTTTCACTTTGTCACTTTTCACTTTTATTTTTTATTGTATCAAAATTTCGGGTTGATTATGACTCCAATGCCAACGTCTTCGTTTTTTCTTCATTTTTTTCTCCAGCCTCCCATGCTAATTCCACTGTAGCTATTCTGTCAATCGTGTAATTTTGTACGTACTTGTATAGAAACGTCATTAAAACTTTGAACTTTGAATATTATTATATATGTATATTTTTAAGTATCTATACGTTTTTCTTTCTCTTTCACAGGTGGCCGGCTATATATTATTTATGTATATTATATGGAAGATGTGTACTTTAGAACTTTAGAGATGAGTTGAAGATTCTCTATCCCAAATCCCAAATCCGAAAAAATAAGATGATTTTACATAAATGAAAAGAACCAACACAAGTACAACTTCATAAGGCTAAATAATAGTAATAATAATAATAGTAAACATCATCATCATAATGATGTTTCAAACTAAAAACTATAAACAGAGCACACTCAACACTCACAAACACAGAACAAATGTACACATAAAAATATACCGAGTCACTTGCAATAATATAATATACGGCAAACAATGAGAGTTCAACAATCCTGACTGAACTGATGATAATTGTAAACTGAGTGAGCCAAGAAGGGAATACATAAAATCATCTTGGAATATTGTGCTTTTTTTTGGGGAGGGGGTAGTTTCTACTATGCATCTATATGGATATGGTATAATATAGTATATAGTGATGCTGCTGCAAGTGTCTTCAGTTTCACATCACATTCATTTCACTTACCTGTATATTGTATACATTTCTACAGATACGTACATGGATGCACAATGCACAATACCATAATATTATTATACCTGTATCAAGTACATATCGTTGGTGGATATGCAACACTGCATAAGAGGCAAAATGTTTAGAATCAGAAGTGCATAAGTGAGTACATAACTC
>JAQGBH010003091.1:0-21286 GCA_034698265.1 Sminthurinus aureus | reverse complement strand
TGAAACCAAAATTGTAATAAAAATTTCCTTAGCGATTTACGGAATTTCTAAATAAAAAACTTTTATTTCGAGACTTGCTCGCTTTCCAGTCCCATTTTGAAAAGAAAAAAAGAAAAAAGAAAAAGAAAAGAAAAAGACGGAGTCGAAAATAAATGATGAAATTCGACGCCGTTTATTATTTTTGTCATCCCGCAAACTTACACCTTACCGAAGATATGTACTGATGTTGTGTGTTGTGAGATAGAAAATTGGAACTTTCAAGGATCAAATCAGTCGTATGAAACTCATTGGTTAAAAGATGAACCCTGTCATTAATTTTTCTCTCGGCTCGTTTCTGTTTCTGTACATCTTTAATTGTAAACTCTAAACAAAAAATAAATTTAATCTGTAAAAGCAAAAAGTTGTGAATAAAATTGATATCTTGCAGGCTCTAGGCTCTAGACTCTAGACTCTAGACTGAAATTTTGGCATGTAAATTGATAAATTAATTATTTCTGTCATAATAATATACTTTTCTTACGTTTCAACTTTCCATTAAAATCATAACAATGATTATTATTGTTCCTGTCCATCTAAATTGTAGACTGAAGATTTCTGAGTTTTTTGGTTTTGGTAGAATGAAATAAGGAAATAGGGAGAGCAAACGGTGCAGAATGAGGAATATAAAATGTAGAAAGGAAACGAAACAAGTATTGAGGCTCGAATTATGTACAACCACAGTTGTGGATTGAGTTTTGAACATGAGGTATTTATCGCACATTCAACTTAAGGAATTTGAATAGATGTGATGCACATCGAGATCGAGATCGACACCCTATGTATGTCCTATGTCTAGACTCTAGATCAAGATTAAAATACGGAGATGGACGTTCGTGCAGGTAATTTGGGCCTAACTCTAGTTTTATTTTGGGTTAATGTGAAGCACCCCAAGGAAGTTTTGTTGTTGTCCCGTATTTTTCCAATCCCAGTTTTCTTGCCTCTCTCCATTTTCTTCCCGTCGAGGGAAAAGTAGTTTAAGTTTGTGCTGTTGATGTGCAATGTGCAGTCTTAAAACAAAAGCAGAAGAGAAGAAGCAGGTGCTTCACTCGTCATTCACACATCAAGTGTACCCTCTTCAGTTGTACGTTTTATTCCCTACTCTTATTTTTTAACGTAGAAAGATATATACAAATGAGGAAAATTAGATTGAGCACAAACAACCGCAGCAAAATTAGTGCACTCCCGCTCCATGAAATTATATGAGTCGACTTTGAATGTGGAAAAGGAAACAAGTCAAAAACCTAGAACCAGCATGAAAACCAGACAATAACAGAATTGACAAAACAAGATCGGGACAAGTTGACCTGGAAGCAAAATACAAATCAAGCGAACCCGATCAAAGAGACGGAACCAGAGACAAGGGAAATGTCCAAAATTTCCAAAACAGCAGGCACAAAATCTCATCAAATTTGTGAATACTGTGACAAAGAATGTCTCAGTTTGTGTAAACTTGAAGTGCATCGAAGGGTCCACACGGGCGAACGCCCTTTCAAAGGTAATCTTTGTGACTACTCAGCCACACAAAAGACCAACCTGACAACTCACATTCGTCGCCATCTCCAGGAAAAACTGGTCAAATGTCCTGAACCCAGCTGCACCTATTCTTGTATCATGAACTCGGAGTTGAAGCTTCATCAGCTCGTGCACAACCAACAGAAACCATTTTCCTGCACTCTTTGTTCCTTTAAATGTGGACAAAAAAGTAATCCGTCACATGTCTCGTCACATGACCACCCACGAAGAAAATCCAGAGAAGCCATTCCAGTGCCATCTCTGTCCATTCAAAACAACATACAAATCTGTTATTCCACAACACATGATTCAAGTCCACTCGCTGGAGAGAAAGTTCAAATGTCCGCATGAGGAATGTGCATTCGCGGGAAAAACAAAACGTTATTTGAATCATCACCTCAATATCCACGGGGAAAAGACGCTGAGCTGTCCTCATCCGAGCTGTGAGTACAAAACCAACCAGAAGACTCTTTTGAAATCTCACATGCTAATCCACTCTGCAGAAAAGAAGTTCAAATGCCGAATCTGCGAGTACGCATCTCACGCTTCAAATGATTTGACGCGGCACATGCGCAGTCACACAAAAGAAGCGCCATTTAAATGTCAATACCAGGGATGCAAATACGCGGAAAAAGCGAGCAGTGCACTCACAAAACATGTCAAAGCTGTGCACGAAAAAATTCGACCATTCAAATGCTCCTTCTCCGGTTCCGGTTTTCAGTATGCTGCAGGAACAAAAAACGACTTGAAAAGACACAGAATCTCTCAGCATCCAGAACAGTCAGAAATTGACAACACTAGAATCTAGAATCTAGAATAGAGAATCAGTAGCAAGTCGAAAGCCAAAGTCAAGAGTCAAAACTCGTTAACCCTGAGCTTAAATTTTAAATTTAGCTTTTCATTCTTCTAATGAAAAGTATTGAGTATTATTTCATTTTACAATACTTAACCCACTTGGCCTTCTTCTTTGCCTTCTTGTTCAAAAATAAAAACACGAATTGGAATTAAAATTATGCACATTCAACGCAAAGTATGCTTCATTGATTTCAAAGCTCATATTGGATTTTTGTTTCATTTTAACACATCTAATTTTCATTTTGTCTTTGCTTCAGTGTACCATTTTCTACTGCATATTTTTACCCAGCAAATGACATCTTTTGAGCTCGTTGAAGAACGAGATTTGTATCGATAATCATTAATCAATGCACTGAGAACTGAGAACCAATTGTTAAACATCAGTGGGTGTTTTCTCAATACTCAATACTAAATCTCGTTGGCATGGGAACTGAGTGGAAAGTTCTACGACATACAGAATACAGAATCCAGAAGCACAGGAAAAAGTATCGAGTACTTACTGAGTAAACTTGAAGATTATGAAATGAAATGTGCGATAAAAGCAAATTATAGAAGCATTTCAAATTTCAATTTTAGTATGGCGTCCCTACTTTACGTAATTTTAGGAAAAAGTGCCTTTGAAATTTGAAATTGACTGCGAGAGGAAACGGAAAAGGAAATTGGAGCTGGAATTCACAGCATGAAAAACAATTCCATAAAATTCAAAGTAATGCATTTCAGTTTTAAAAGATGTTTGCCAATGTTGTTTTGCAAGGATGAAATGGGCAATGTACAAAAAATTTGAAAAATAAAGCCATTTCCATTGCTTCATTCATCATCATCATCATCACCAGGAGCAGCAGCAGGAATTAGAACAGTCGGAGCCTTACAAAAAAACAGAAGCAGAAACAGAAACAGAGGAAAGAAAATTTCACAATCCTGTTTAATCCTCGCAAATGGCCAATTCCAAAAATCTAATTGCTTTTCACGTCATTTGTTTTTCACCACGTTCCATCATTTTTACGTCCGTCCTCTCTAAACTATAAAAGAAAATTATGGAAAGTAAATGAATTCAGCACAATTTCCTACTTTATTCCATTTATTTTCAGTTTTGAGCTTTAAAGAAAATTTAAAAAAAAAATGCTGAAGCTCAACGCCGTTTTTTATTTTTTTACCGTCATAAACTCTTCAACTGAAGAGAATGAATAAATAAATGAGTTTGCATATAAACTTCATCTTTTTCTTCCTGTATAATTTCTCATACTACTCAGGTAAAACAGGTTTGAGCAATAAACAAGAATTACATATATTTTGTCGTTATTAGAAGAATCAAGTTCAAAAATACCAATTTTAATATTTAAAATGAAGGAGAAAAGCAAGAAATAAAAATCATCATCCTTTCTACGAAAATTGCGGAAACGGAATGACGAATGACGATTGCGAGTAGCGAGTAACGAGGAAAAGGAAGGAAGAGGAAAAGGCAAAGTACTTCTTTGTCTACTTCTACAAATGTACAATGTACAATGCACAGCTGAAGCAGCTCAAAGGGAAAAGCAGAAGCAAAGACTTTGTGTGCTGCTTTCCGTGTGTTTATTCTTCTGTTCCGTAGATTGTAGATTCTGCGTATGGACTTCTCTTTTCACTTGCCTTTCTTTTCCTTCTCCCCTCACATGCTTTCCCTTCTCTCTTGTTCCTCTCGCGTTAGTTCTTTTCCAACTTTCTCGTGGATTGGATCAGGTGGATTGGATCACAGTACAGTTACACCGTATACCGTATTTTCCATTCTCCATATTCCATATTCAACATGCGGTACGCTGGCCTGGCCCGGCTCTTGATCTGAGTATTGAGAATTGAGAGTTTAGAATTCCGATCCCGGATTTCAAACGTGCTCTGTTGTCCATTTCCTTCTATTTCTTTACATCTTGTTTTTGAGTTTTGTGAGTAGCTAGATTCTGGAATCTTTGATAAATAATTTACCTTGTGTTTGGCTTTTCAATCCGCATTCACTCTCTTCATCTCTTGTGAATATTTAACCTGAGTAGAGAAAGAGAGCAAACTAATGGAATTGAGTGAACTGGAAACAGCGAGTCGAGACTCGTGAATTGTGACTTGTAAACATGTAAAAAGTAACGTCAAAGTAAAATTGCAGTGCTAATTGAAAAGTGCTCCAAAAGCACGTGCTCCTCATTTTAATCCTTGTTATTTATTCTCTTTTCCAAAGCATGAGCAAACAAGTGAATGAAAGCAATGAAAATAACAGTGTAAACTAAATGTGACAACATGGAATTTAAAGTGACTAGATAAAAAAATGGAGCGGGTCAAAAAATCTAAATTTGCCTTAAAATTCGAACCCATATCCAAAACCAAAATCAACATGAATTCAATGAGTTTGGTGCTTCTGTTCACGGTGATTTTTAATATCTTTGCGGCATCTGCATCCGCATCTGTATCAAAATCTCCAAATCAAAATAGTAGTGTTCAGATAAATCTTGGGATGAAAACTAAATCTGGAAACACAGGTCAAGTTCAAACTCCGGTTAGAATTGACGATGGTAAAACTCTTCACGGTGACGGAGAATTAAATTGGGAATCGGAATCAGTTGGAGTTGGTTGTGTGTGTGACGGCGATTGTGAGCGGATTGGGCCATCAGAATGTCCGTGGGGTTTGACACTGGACGTTTGTGGTTGTTGCTTCATTTGTTCGCGGGGTGAGGGCGAACCTTGTGGTGGGGCCACGGGCAATTGTAAAAAGGGGCTTCACTGTCAACCAAAAGGAAAAGAGTATCAAACGGACGGAGTTTGTTCAAGTAAATTAATTTCCTGTACATTTATTTGAAAATGTAGATGCTGAGGAATCTTCAGTTCACATGCGAGTTTTAAGCTATTAATTTTTTTTAACCGGCGTCGATTTATTACAATTTTTTTATTTTTTATTTTTTCAGGTGTAAAGCAATCCGAGTCAGAATCAGAGTCAAAATCGAAGGTTTGCGAGAATCCAATTAAGCGGCACGGTTGTCTGTTTGATGGAGACGGGTGTGTGTGTGAGGATCATTGGATTTGCCCTCAAATGGATCTGTTCCTCTTCGACTCGGAAGATTCATGCCAATCTCGGATTTCCATCCTCAATTTACTAACACATGTTACACATGTTACAGCTCAGTCATTGTCATTGTCAATGTCAACCTCAAAGTCACAGATGAGCTCCGGAGCAAATACGCAATTAAAACCAAAATCATCGTCAGTATCTTCATCGTCATCAGTTTTTGAGCTCCAGTCACAAATGGATGAGCCAGCAACAGGTCAGTAAGACACTCTTGTCTTTTTACTCATCTCCCTCCATATTTTCATACACAAATGAGGAAAAGGAATTTCCTGTTTGAATCTTGGCGGTTGACGCTTGCGTTTATCTACATTTTGAGGGGAAAATTATCAAACTTGCAAAAATTCCTAAACCAAAACCAACATTAATTTACAAAACATTAGGATCATTTAATTTTTAATGCATATAAAAGAATCACAGTTTCTTTCGCGGTAGGCTTTTGAAATTAAAGAAAGAAAACGCGTATTAATTTGTATCATCTGGTTTAATCATAAAATTTAATGAAATTTAATAAAGATGATTCTAAAGATGAATCGAATGTGGAATGAGTTTCAGTTTCTGCTGCAAATCTTTATTTTTTAAGTCTGAATCGTCGTTTGCCATTTGTCTCGTGTCTCGTGTCTCGTGTCGAAATTGAGTATAAGCGAAATGAAATTTTCTGGTCGTTTCTACTTTCTCTTTCGTCTTAATTAAAAGAGGCGCAAGCTGAGCTGATTTTGGTTGAGTGGAGTTGGGGCCCAGAGATTTGCGGTTTATGGCTCTTTCTTTGGCGTTGGCTGTGGTTTTGGTTTTGGGTTTGCTTCCTCCATTTTCTATTCCTTCACAAAGAGTTCTCTCTATCGAATCTACTTTATTTACTTTCCACAGACTTTAAATTTTAGATTGTGCCATTTGTCGTTTAGAATTTATCATACGGGCACTCTGCTGGGTTTGCTCATTTCTTCGCACTTTGAGTTTTGAATTTTGAGGTTCGAGTTATTTGTACTTTGTACAAACTACAACTTTTCACATCCATAGTCCAAAGGCTCAAGAATTTTACAACCACGAGTTTTAAATATTATCCAGAACCGACATCAAGATTAAGCAGTGAAAAAATTACATCCGCTTGGTTTGCCCATTCCTTGACACTTTGAGTTTTGAATTTTGAGGTTTGAGTTCTTTGTACTGTGCTTTGTACAAATTAAAATTTTTCACATCCACAATTCAATCCCAAGACTCAAACATTTTACAGCCGCCTGTTGTAAATCTTATGCAAAACTTTAGCGTCCAGAACTCACATCAAGATTAAGCAGCGAAAAAATTACATTGGATTTCTATTTTCCAGGACATTGAACAATGCAAGAAAAATTACATGACTTTAAAAGAAAACAGAAGGAGAATAAATATCTTCCACTTTTTCCTCCTGTGCTCAACGCTCATGGTCGTGACAAAAACAGGGAAATGTGAATTCAACTCTGATTTCATTTGCCTGTTTTAATTAGAAATCTACCTACAGTTGGATTTTTGATTTCACCTGAACCTCCTCGTATGTAAATATGAATTTGACTTTGAATTGATGTGAAAAAAGACATCATTGAAAGAAAAATCATGTATATTGCTCAAATACTAATTTAGAATCAAAACCAACACCGATATTCATTAATTGGTGACGACAAAAACTACCAGAAAATTTCTCATTAATGTTAAACTTGGGCGCCGCTCGTCATTTTTTTGCTTGATTTTATGTTTTCATGAGGAAGGAGCATCACATTCCATACAAGCTAAACAATTTACGACAAATTTAAATCTCGCATAAAGCCCATTAGAGACTGAAGTTGGACGCTTAATTTCACAGTCTTAGATTTAGCAGTACAAAAAATACGTAGTGCTTAGAAAATGATTCACGGAAACAAAAGCAGACGAAAATTCGAGATTCCGGATTCCGGATTTTTAGTCTAATAGCGTAAAATAAGCTTGATGAATTCAAGAAAGGAGAAATTGCTGGCTTTTTTATGGAAAAATGATTGAAATTAATCATCTCTTATCAATCTTCACGTTCAATTTCCTTTCAGCTCATGTTTTGCTGATTCAAGAGGCTTGAGACTCTCGAGAGCCAAGAGCCGAAATAATGGATAATGGAACCGGAAATTACTATTCAAAATTAATGAGCAAACTCGGAATATCAAATCAAATCAAATCAATCGGAGGTTTGATTTGCATTTTGCACGCTATTTTTATATAAAAATGAAAATTATCTGAATTCTTGAGTCTTGGGTCTTGAGTCTAGATTAGAGACAATCATTTCACTCTTCACTTAACAGTTTCCTGTAGATTGTAGATTAGGAAAAGGAGAAAATAATGATTTTTTCTCTTCATATTTAATCAAATTATCCATGATCCATGATGACGGAAGAAGAGATTAAACACTCGACTCTCTATTCTCCATTCTCCATTCACTTTACCAAATTCTATAAAATTTATGCAAATTCAGGAATCTCATTTTCATCCTCCTTCTTTCTGCATGTCGAATAATGAGCAGGATGTTTTGCACGGATTACGCAAAAAAAATGTGGATAAACTCTAGTTAATCGGATTAAAATCCGCTCCAATAATCCTGACGATGCGATTCCAATGATGATGATGATGATGACGATAGAAAAAAAGTGCAAGTTTCAGCATGAATATCCAAAAGGAAAATCCACATGAAGTTGAACCGAGTGGCTGATCTGATCCGCAGCTTTTTCCCTTTTTTCTATTCCCAAATCCCAATTCCCAGTTGTGAATAGAGAATAGAGAAATGGAGACTTGGTGAAAGTGAATCAGAGAATGCGAAATGGATGGGAATCGATCCATTTCCTCGGCGGTGCAAGAGAAAGAGAAAAAAGAGCTGAAGCTTGAGAAAGCGAGAGAAAGCGCGAATCATTCCGTCGCTCAACAGGAAGATTTATGAACATGCAATCGGACCATTAATTCAAATTTGAATCAAAATGCAATGAAACACACCACTCGGCGATGCAAAAAAATAGGTGAAGGCCAATCTCAATCCACAATCTCTACATTCTACACAAAAAATCCCTATCTTTTACAAGCTTGGATTTGGATTTGGATTTGTATTAATCCAACTGGATTGAATTGGATGTTGAGTGTTGGAGAAAACCAGGTTTTACTCAATACTCAATTGTCTATACGGGGTTTTAATTATGGCAATTTAAAGTCTGAGGTGTCAACAAGTCTGTAATTATTAAGAGTGAACGCTGAACACTAAACAACGAACAATGAATAGGAGGATAATTACACTATAATTTGAACAAAGGAAATCTCACCCTTTAATTATTATTTTTAAGGGAGCGATAACGCAATTTATCTTCTTGTTGTTTTTTACACGTACCAAAAAACACAAAAATGCTAAAAATACCAGTAAAAATCAATACAAAAGAAGCAGGAAAAACATGTTAACTTTTGAAATCATTATTTTGCTCGTTACTTTTACAAACTTTTTCCTTCAACTTTTTAGCCAAAATGATGAAAAAGAGTTTGTTGGAAAAAATTAAAAACAAAGAAATTCCTTTTAAGTCTCATGAATCAAAGAAACTGACACTGTGAATGCTTAATTTATTTTGTTCGTGAAAACTTAGAAGCAATTTACATTTTACATTTTAATCGTCACAGTTTTAACAAAGCTGATTTAAATCCTACGGAAAAAAATGAAAGGATGAAACGTAAATTAAGTTTTTGAATTTGAATTTCATGTCTGGCTGAATTTTGAGTTCCTGTTCCATTTATTTTTTTGTGTTATTTCATGCGTATTGAATTCAATCAAAATGGAAATAGCTTTTGTAAAATAACAAAATACCCAAGCTAAAGAACAGTAAATTTCTGTTTGATAATCTGACATTTTTACTTTTGACAAGATCAAGAGAAGAATTTAAAATGTATGGTAGTTTTCTTTGCTGAGAGAGTCGCAGTGCAGTGAATTTTTAATGGAGTCACCAAAGTTGACTGACAAGTTTTTGACTAAATTGTGAGTTGTCGTTGTCATTATTTTGAGGAGACTTGAAAATAAAGAGAGATTTTAATGCGGGAGACTTATTTTGTGGTTTCTGCTTCGTCGTCAGTCGCAGTGACTTTAAGCTTTCTTTTGTACAGTATTCAGTTTCAGTCGGAGATTCAGTAAATCCAGATCTAGTTCCAGCTTGAGATGACATGAGGTATTTGAGGAGAAGGTATTTTCATATTTTCTGGTCTGCGCACAATGTAATGGAAATTTGAGGGAAATTAACCGGATTTATGTCGGATTCATTTTTCCTGAAAATCCAATGTGTCTAGACTCTAGATTTCCTATTGTATTTATTTTGAGAGGATTCTTGAGAGGTTCTTGTAGAGGATTTGGACTTGGGAATGGAGAAAGGAGAAATATGGAATTGGGAGCGAAAGCTGAAGAAAACAGATATTTACAGTGTTCCAGTTTCATCTTCTTTTATCAGTATTTTTCCTGAAACATTTTCTAATCATTACGCATTTTGTCAACTGCTAAGATTGTGAAATTAAGAGTCAGTCTCCAGTTTTTATTCTGCTATTCCATCTTATTTTTCGAGTTTTGGTTCTGTCGTACATTGTTCATCGAGCAATTAGACCCTTGGCAAATACCTACAGACTTACATGATGGAATAACAACAGAAAAAATTACAAACGGCGTTCAAGTTTCACATCAATGAGGAATTTCCGGGTAAGTACTTTTAGTCTAAAATCCCTGTTTAGACTTTTGATTTTTGGGGTTAGATTGACACCGTTTGCTCTTTTTCAGAATGTTATGAGCTCACATGTACAGGAGATATGTTTTTCTTTTGCTTTATGTGCAGAGATAAACTGTTGACTCACCTCTGACGCCGTCGAATGTCAAATGTCCAATAAGAACTTGTGCAGCCAATAAGACTATGAAAACCAATTTAAGTTCAATCTGTATTAGTTTCAAGTTTCCACGTGTCCCTGAAATATTGTATTTTATACAGTGATGAAGGAGAAAAATTACCGTTCTTTTGAGTCTATGGCTTTTCATGAGGTGGATAACTTTGAAGTTTGAGCATTTTTTTCAAGTTGAGTCATCATTATACAAATAGTTTGAATCATGTCAAACTCAGCTTTAGCTCCAAATTCCTGTAACCGTCCTTTTCATCTCCTTGTTTTCTTGGTTTTTCACATAAGTTTTGAGCTTTAGTTTGAGTTTTGACGGCAAGTTACAGTACATTTATTTGCTTATACACTCAAAACTCAACACTGAACTTTGAGGCTCCTTTCATAGTGAATCCATAATCCAAATGGATCAACAATCAACAACCATCGACATCATTTTCCATTGCACACCTTTCCTTTTCACGTCACCTGGAAAAATTCAAAGAAAGTTTCTCCTCGTTTCTTATGACTCATTTCTGACTTGTGAAATGGGAAAATAAAACATTTCCATTTGATTCAATTCCATTGGATGGAATTGAGTCGAATATTTTGCCAAAAGTTTCTCAATTTACTTAAAAATTTCAAGGCATTCGAACTTCAGAGTGGAAATAAGACACAAGCTGAAAGGAAAATACTTGAAAATAAATACAAAATACAGAATACAGAAGCACGGAAAAAGGTATCGAATATCGACTAAATGTGAAGATTATGAAATGAAATGTGCGATAAAAGTAAATTATACAAGCATTTCAAATTTCAATTTTAGTATGATGTCTGTACTTTACGTAGTTTTAGGTAAAGGCGCCTTTGAAATTTGAAATTGACTGCGAGAGGAAACGGAAAAGGAAACTGGAGCTGAAATTCACAGCATGAGAAACATTGTCATAAAATTTAAAGTAGTACATTTCACTTTTAAAGGGATATTTGCCAAGTTTACTTTGCAATGATGAAATGGGCAATGTGCAAAAAACATGGAAAGTGGAGCTTGGACCATTTCAAATATCGCAATCCTTTTTAATCCTCACAAAAAGTCTATTCAAAAAATGCTCATGCTTTTCAAATCATCTTTTTAACTACGTTTCATCATTTTTACATCCCTTTACTCGTCCACTATAAAATAAAAGGAGGGAAAATACAAGGATTCCGGAGAATTTCCAACTGTAGTTTGCTGATTTTGAGTTTTGAGCTGTTACACTAAAATTTTAAAAAATGCTGAAATTCAACGCCGTTTGGTATTTTTATACCGTTGTAAGCTCATTTTGACCTCCAGATTATAATTAATGTTGATAAAAGTTGGTTATTAATAAGAAATCATGGATGAAAACGTCAATCAATAAATAGAAAACTCGACATTTAACTAACAATCGGCTCTCGTATTTTTTATTCTGAAATCTCCATACAAACTGAACCTGGAAAAATCCGGTTGAAATCCGATTTCCTTTGAGCTTGAACTCTTACAATAGCTATTTAAGCTCATTAACTAATGTCATTTATTCATTTGTCATGTTTTCTTTTCTTTCCTTTGAACAATTACTCAAAGCCCGAATCTAGAGTCTTGAGTCTCAACTACTGAGTGAATTTTGTATCAAAACTCCCGTGTATTTTATTCCAGGCGGATTCTTAGATCTCAGATCTTAGATTTTTGGTGCTGAATGAAAAAGTGGATAAAATTCCACGTAAAGAGTCAAGAGTCAAGACTTTTGGAGTGTGGAGAGTCGAGTGTGGAGTGAGGGAAATGGAATTACGACAATGAAATTCCCATGCGGTTGGATGTTTTTCCATTTTCCGGAACTCTCTTATTTTTCTTGGAATTTTTCCGAAATTCCCACCAAACTAAACGAACAAAATGCTCCGCATCCAAACTCTAAACTCCAAATTGTACTCTGTACACTGTAAATTGAATATAGAATATAGAAAATAAGAAATAGAAAAGTGGAGAACGGAAACGGTCCCAAAATGAAAATCAATAGAGTACAAATAAAATAAACATTAAGTTTGGCTTTTGGCTCTTGACTCTCTTTTGACTCTTGACTTTCTTTATGTCTAAGCTTTATTTAATATATCCCTCAAGAGAAAAATGGTGAAAGATGGGAAAGCTTCTTTGACTCTTTTCCCATTTGCCGTTTACCCGTTCCCAGTTCGCAGTTCCCAGTTTTCCACATGCTGTTTATTTTATTTTGGTATATTTTGCCTTGTGCAATTTTCTAATATGCCGATGTCAATGTCGATGTCGATCCTCGAGAACTAGGAAACTGGAGAAAATGGTAAAGTAACAAAAATTGTGTTTTAAATTCACACGAGTTGATCTCGAATCTAGAATCTAAAAAATGTGGAAAAAAATACAGACTTAAGACTCCAGTAGATTTAGCTTGATCCAGTTCCAGTTCCAGTCGATTCAGAATCCAGAAGAAGAAGTAGGCAACTTTTGTTTTCTTAGAATTTTGTCTCGAGTCTGGAGTTTGTACTTTGGAGTCTTGAGAGTTCCACTTTGAGCCATTTGAGTTTCCATGTGGAATTCCAATTCTTAAGCTGTTTCTCTGTTTTGTTTCTTTTACCTTTTTTCCACCTTTTCCCTCTTTTGTCTTGTGTTTTGTGTCTGTTGGAAAATTGAATCCGCTTCTTTTGGAAAAGTGAAACAAGTTTGCCCTATTTTTCTCTATTTTCCTTATTTTAAATATTTCATCCACTCAACATTCACATCAGCACCGATATCCTCATTGACATTTTGATGTCCATGTCGAATTTCAATTGCCAACTGTTTTTAGTGCTGCTCTTTCCCATTGTTTGTAGTTTGTATCTACGTACTCGGATTGTCAATTGTCAATTTTCAATTTTCAATTGGGAACTTTTTCAGGTGCTTAAAATGTCAAAATAGTTTTACTTTTATACAGAATTTTCGCCTCTACTTTCTCTACTTTTGCACTACTTGAAATTTTGGACGTTAACGTTTTGTCTTGAGTCTTGAGTCTTTGGAGTCTTTGGAGTGTGGAATCTAGAATCTTCAATCTTAAGATTCAATTGAATTGGAACATTTATTCAGAGAATTTGGAATTTGATTTTCCCGAAAATTTCAATTTTAATATTATTTTAAACTTTAAATTTGGGCTTTGAAATCTTATGTATTTTCCTTTTCCTGGTTTCAAATTTAGTCACACTGTTTTTCTGCAATTTCAATTGCGTATTGAGTATTGAGCAGGTATTTTGAAACACTCAAGACTTTCAACTTTCAACTAATCCTCAGACGAAAAGGCGCAAAAGATGAAACAAACTTTTCCTTTTCCCTTTGCGATTAACTAAATCTTGAATCTGTCAGGTTGTCAGGTGAATTGGATTGAATTCAGTTTTCAAAGAAACGTGAATTTATTTACTGGTGTTCTGTGTTTGTTTCAAGTGTAGAATCTACAGTTTTTACACGCATGTATTTAGAACTTCGTCATGTTTTTGTCCTTTGTTCTTGTTCAAGTCCTTTTAATTTGAATGCAAATTCTCAAGAACAGTCTGAATTGAAAATTGAGAATTGAGATTGGATTTGGATTTGGAATTGGAATTGGAATTAAAGCTAATTAAAACCTTTTGTTGTCTCTTGTCTCTAATCTCAAATTATTTTCGTCTCTTTTCTTCTCTTTCTTCCTTTTTGTGATTTAAGAAACTTTGAGAATTTTAAAGGGAAAAAGGAGAAACAAAACAGGAAGAGAAAAGAGTTGAAGTAGAGATTAAATCCCTGGATTTAGTTGGATTGGATTGGATTGGATTTATCCTGAAATTAGAAATTGGACTCGAGCTTTTCCTTAATGCGTACGTTTACGTTTCTCCAATCTCCAAGCTACAGGATTTAGGAGAATGTGTACAATTTCAAATGAACGTTTTAGAGTTTACAGTTTAAAGGTTAGAGTCTCGATTAATGACAAAATTGCGGATGAAATGAATTTGCAAAATTGCAAAAAGAGAGGGAAAAGCTGAATCTGTGTATTCCAAATTCCAAGTTCTAAATTCTAATTCTTGATTCTGCCTTCTTTCTCTGCTGAATTCTGATTGTGTGATTGTGATTTCGTCTTAATTCTTGATCTTTTGAATGAATCTAGTAGAAAAGAGAGAGGAATTTCAATTTCAATCAAATGAAACGGTGTCATCTTCTCCCATCTCAAATCTAGAATCTAGAATCTAGCATATCCAAAGTCAAAGTCAAAGACAAAGATGAAGACAAAGTCAGCATTCGAGTTCGCATCAGAATCAGAATCACCAAATTCCCATTCCCGATTTGCGTGGAAAAAGGAGGCAAAGAAACTAAAAGTAAAAGTAAAACAAAATCAATACACGTTCTAGAATCTAGAATCTAGAAACTAGAATCTGAAACCTAGATTCTAGAAAATTAAGAAGGAGGAAGTAGAACAGGAGAAAATCAAGAATCAAGAATCAAATCCAAGTCAGGAGCAGTAAGTTGAAATCTCAGCACTCTTCACTCAACACTGTGCTTTCTCCTCGATGTTTTCTGTTACTGACGCTGATTCGGATTCTGGATTCGGCTTTGGATTTTGATGCTCGCATCTTTTAGCCATCTCAGTTCAGCTCAGCTCAGCTCAGCTCAGCTTGAGTCACAATTAAATTGCAATGGCAGAGCATAAAGTAGAAACTACTGAAGCTACCAAAAGCAACGGTATCGATTGCATTTGATCATTTGATCAGCCGCATGCATAAAAGAGCAATGTAGAATGTAGAGTGTAGAGCCACGACTCTGCATTTTCTATCTAAAATCTACAGTCTACAGTCTAAACATTGAAATTCTCCTGACTCACATTTCACATCAAGTAGAAAGTAGAAAGTTCAACTTGATCCCTTTCCACTTTATACGCATAAAATTTCAACACGCAATTTGAAACTCAACTCCACGAAAGGAGGCTTAATCTTTAAACAAACAACAAACAACATGGTATGCGCTAATTTACAGGATTCAAATGACACAGTTTTAACGTGAATTTTTTATCGCTTAATCCATGTTTTTTGGAGCTAAAAAGTGGATTTTTGTGAAATGGATGAATTTTTAAAATTGGCTGGTTTTAGTGATTTCAACGCCGTTTGAAAAATTCAAGAGCTCAAGTTCCGCATCGCAGTTCTAGATAATCAAACAGGCCATAAAAACAACCAAGAAAATAATGAAAACGAGTATCAACTTTAATCTTGACCATGAACTTTTTAGTTTTTATACCAGTGATTTGATTGCACAGCAAATTGCTTAATGTTCACCAAAGCTTTTGTTTATTCAAATTCCTATTGATTTCCAATATCTTGTGTCTTGAGAGTCGAGACTTGAGACTTGTGAAAGACATGAAAAACATGAATTCTTTGTTTCGATCCAGTTCCAGCTCCAGCTGCAACTGCTTCTGATTCTGATTCTGATTCTACTTCTATTTGTTTATTTTTCTCCTTTCTTTTCATATGGAAAAGACGGCTAACGGATAATTTGTTGAATACTTTGGTTTAAGTAGTTTCTTGGAAAACTTTCCTTCCTGCATTCATTCTTCAGCCTTCACAATATCTACTTGTACAAATCCAATCCACACCACATTTCCCCCGCACAACCATAAAATTTGACCTTTAACTTAACATCACAGCTCAAAACTAAACTAAACTAAACCAAACCAAACTGGAGCTGTACATTGTAATTGTACATTGTACAAAGTAAAGAATAGAATATGAAACTGGGCCATTTCTGTCTACATAAAAAACTTTTTCCATTTTCTCCTTCTTTCTCTACTGGTCTAGTTTCTGGTTTCTAGTTTGATGTAGAAATTGTGTATTGTGTATTGCGTATTTTGTATTTTGTGGTGCAATCAGAATGTAATCATCATTTTTATGAAATCTGTGTGGTTTGCTTCTATTCTGTTCTGGAAATTCTGTTCTCTCAAGTGGAAAATATAGACGAGAGATGACAGATAAGAGCAGAGAGAAAGTGGACGCAAACGGCTAATTTCCTTTGGATTTCTGGATACTAGATACATCCAAAAAAAATCTACATGTACAATGTACAGAGTACACTAAATGAAACACGAAACATGCAACAAATGCAGCACACTGTAGATTTTATGCTGTACAATGTAAATTTTCTGCTGTATACTGTACAGAACAAATAAGCAAAAAATTGGACTCCCAATCCAAGTTTTGCGTGAAAATATGCAGACATCTGCCCATGAAAAAATGAAAACGAAATTGAAATGGAGCTCCAAGTTCCACAGCAAAATTGAGTACAAACCAAAAACCAAAACCAAATCCACAGACAGAGACAGAGCCAGAGCCAAAACGAACTTTTTTACGTAGATCCTTAGACGGATACAGATACGGATAAAGATTAAGCTTGTTTTGGTATTTGGTGGTGGTGTGAGGAAATTTCTCCTTGTTTATTTTTCTTGTAGATAAAAAGGAGAGGAAGAAAACCAGAACGAGAAAGAGAGGGGAAAAGTCCAGTATGTCTAACGACCATTTTCCCGACCAGTTTTTCTGCCACATTCTACAGTTTTTCTCCTTGAACTTTCTACTAGTGAAATGGTCTACAATCTACATTCTACATTGTGGAGTGCAGAACGAGGAAAATCCTATAAAAACCAAACTCTTGAACTCAAGTCTCAAGACTCAAGATTCAAGACTCGAAACTCGAAACTCGAAACTCGAGTCAACACACATAACAAAACAAAACAAAACACCCTGCCAAAATCCAAAACAAGAAGGTGAAAAGACGTACAAGTTCATGAAGGCAAAATTTGTGTTGTGACTTTCACCTCAACTTTTCATCTCTTTTCTTCTTTCCCTCGTTCAAACTTTACACATTCATTTCTTCATTCATTTAACATGAGATGTGATGAGATGAGATGAGCTGAGTGGAAGTGAAGTGAAGAGAAATGGTGAAATCCAAGAAATTTCCGCCCGTCTCACTTTTCACCTTTCTCTCGACTCTCAACTCTCGACCAATGCTCAATGTACATTGTACATTGTACAATTTTCACTGTTCAATGTTCGTTGTTTCGTGTTTCGTGTCTGGTTTCACTCTGTTCAACTTTGTGTTTGTTTACACTTTGTTTGGTGTGGGTTTGATGATGTGAAATTTCTAGGTACACAAAACACAAAATGGAGAAAAGTAAATAGAAACACAAATACAAGTACAAATAGAAACAGAAACAGGAGCAGAAAACAGAGTACAGTGTGCAGTGTAGAATGTACAGAGTTGGAAATAAATGTATGTATTTTGGTCATGTCATGCCACAGGAATTTTACGGTGTGAAAATGGACCGCCATTCTCATTTCGTGCGGAAAGGGGAAAACTCCAATCCAAATCCAACTTCAACTTGAACATGAACATCAATATCAACTTTCAATGTCTTGTTGTTTGCCTTCTCGTTCCTTTTTCTTGTGCTTGTTTCGTGCTTCGTGCTTCATGCAAGACGGTGGGTGAGAAGAGAGGAGAAGGCGAGTGAAAAGCGTGGGAAAATGGCCACATGAAGTGAGAAGAGACAACAGATGGAATTTGGAATTTGGAATTTTCACCTTCATCAATTCAATCCTACACAGAACCAAAACCAAAACCAGAAAATTTACCATTTACCATTCACCATCTTCACACAAGAAAACAGGAGAGAACTGAACATCACACCACAGCAAACACATCACATCACTTCATATCATATTCTACCTTCTCTTTCTCCATCTTTTACTGTTACTGTTTACTGTTATACCTGCTCCACCACTACTCCATCTTTCGAGCCTACATGTATTATGTATTTCTTCCCAGAGTATCCATGAACATTGAACAGGTCCAAGGAGAAAAGTATACAAAATACAAAACAGATTGGCATACCAATTGGTAACTTTTTCCTAGTTGCGAGGAAATTGGCACAAAACTTGCAACGCCAGTAAATTCCAGCTCAATCTTCATTTAGTTTAGTCATTACGGGTCTTATTACGTCTCGTCATCCTCTACACTGTACATTGTACATAAATATCTTTTAGTCTCTCTTTCTCCTTCTCTTTCTCTTGCCCTTTCTGTATTTTGTGGCTGAGTTGGGTTGATACGTGCGTGCTAACAAAACTTTTCTCCTCTGATTTGTTTCTTGATCATGTTGATGCTTCATCATTGGATTGGACTTGATTCTTGATTCTTGATTATGGGCCGAATTTTCTACTCTCTCCTCTGATTCCTGATTTCTCCTTCTGATGGGTTTGCACGCCACTTGCATAAACCAAGCTAGAAACTTCACTATACAAATCAAAGATACCGGCTGGATGTTCATGTTCAAAATCCCCATCAAGTCTAATCATTCAACATCATGATGAGGTAGATCAATGTGAAAAATTGTGGGAGCCACATAAATTACAATTACAATTGAGTTTTAAGTGTAATAATTTAGAAATTAAGTCTCAAGCCTCAAAGGTCAAAGCTAAAACTCATGGTGATTGTCCTAAATTTTGTGATAGAAAAAAGACTTGGATTTTGAATGTATGCGTATAGAAAACTTTATTTACAGATGGATTTTGCATAAGATTTTTAGTTTAGTTGAACGCCGTTTAAAATATTCATCCGGTACGAGCGACTACAATGGTTAAAGTCAAAGTTCTTGTTACTTCTCTAGAATCTATCCTCATACCTACAATTATCATGTAATTCTGAACCTGAACTGCTGTTTTCCCACCTAATTTATGTCTCTTGTGTACAATGCTGAATGGTGAATGTCAAATGTTAAAGCAGTTCCTAGTGGAGAAAGAACTGCCTTTAAATTTAAAGTGTACGGTGTACTGTCAAAACCTCCACTTGTATTTTTAATGTAGTCCCTTTTCCAACTTTCATCTCTATCTGAATCTACAACTGGAGTTTTAGTTTCAGCTAATGGAAAATGACACTAAATTTCTAATTTCTGATTGGGATTGAAATTGAAACTTTAAATGTTGGATAATCGTCAAATGTTTGTCTGTTGATTGTTGATTGTCGGTTGCTGGATGCTGATACTAAAAATTCCTCGTATTAGCACCTTTGTATTTTACTGTATATTTTATACATGATGCTTGCTTAATTTATAATGAACAGTTTGGGCGTAGATCGTCATCGTCATCGTATATAGATATTTTGGTGGGTGGGCGGAGGTCCATGACAAATTTTGGGTTTTCGAGTTTGGATTTGGGATTTTATTTGGATCGCCTCTACCTTCTACTTCTATTTGTGTTTGTACTTGTGTTTGTAGTTCTATGATCCGTTTGCCTAAATTCTACAGTGTCAAATTACATGACAAGTGCATACAAAATACAGCTTACAGATTAGGAGCGAGAGAATATTCAGTTTTCAGTTTGAATGCAGGTGGGAAATTAAACTTCGTTTCCCATTCTCCATTCTGTGTGTTTGTGTTTGTATTTGTATTTATATTTGAGGAGCATAAATTTTAAAGACACTTAGAACTTAGAACGTGGAATTTGCCAGAGCAGGTTTGAATTTTGAATATATTCATTAATCTCATTACGCATTAACTACTAAATACTAAATACATTAGCCAGCTTTGTATTCTCCATCCCATTTTGACTACATTTCACATCTCACTAGGAACAACAAAACCGACACTAAAGGAGCGTAGATTGAGGAACAAAGTGAAGGGAAGTGATACGGTGCTGATGAATGTACGTGTACGTGTGTGCTATTGTGCGTTGTGCATTGTGTATGGTGTAGTTTGGTGTTTGTAATTTGTAGCTGAAGCTGTGAACAAATAGCTTTGAGCATTTTAAAATTTCCATTCTCCATTCTGCAGTCTCTATTCTGCATCCAGTATTTATGCCATGATTCTTTTACGTATAATTCCTCAGCCTGGATTCTGGATTCTAGATTCTAGATTCTAGATAGGCTTTGAACCTGAGTCCGTCCATCACTTTCCTCCTGCAGTCATTCAGCCTAAAGCTGAATCTAAATCTAAATCCGAATCGGTATCACTAGCAGCCTACAAAATGCACACTATAAATACTGCATTGTAAATAGATAGCTTGGAGCTTAGAGCGCGGATGACTCTGACAAATAATGCATAAGCCCCTTAAATGCAAAATGACAGTCCAGTCTCCGCCACACACAACACACAACACACAAACATAAATAAACAAGCACGAATTTCCTTTTCTCCCTTCTCAGAACAGAGGACAAACAACAAACTACTGATATTGACTACTCACAAAACAAATGAGAATCTCATCAATTTAAACATGTGCATCTCTTTGTCCCTACCAATTTGAACATTGTCAGAGACAGAATCAGAGAGAGAGATTCAGTGCAAGTGCCACTGAACACTGAACATTTAAATGAAGAAGAAAGAAGGGGAAATGGAAACTCTGTCTGTTTCTGTGTATTTTTCACTAATTTCCGTGTCACTCGTTTTTGTCCCTTTCAATTTCCATCACTAAAGAGATGAATGGAATGAGGAATTTCAAATGTGTAATGTGTAATGATAAAGGACAAAGGAAAAAGGATAAACGCCCAATCCAATATTTTCACTCATTTATAAAGTCTCCACACTAGGGTGTTTCATATTATTTCAAACGTACAAATCCTGAGTTTTTACAATTTTCACATGTTTGGACGGGCTAAAAAACATTTTCTGTGAAGTTTTGACTCGATCCGACTTGATTTAGGGGTCAATTGACGAGGTCAAAGGGTCAAAATCCAGAAAAAAAATTTAAAGTTTTTGTGGAAATGAAACGCCACTCACAGCAAATAAGTGTTGTGCAGTGTACAAAATGACTAACAGTGTGGAATCACGACGCCGTTTATAGGAAAAAGTCATCCACGCAGACCAAAAAGATTGAAGTTTCTGTCGAAAGGCTGTGAGAGGAAGGAAAATTCATGGAAAAAAGTAACAT
>JAQGBH010003090.1:0-21299 GCA_034698265.1 Sminthurinus aureus | reverse complement strand
CTCAATTCGGGCTACAGTGATTTCTTATATAAATGTTATACTTTTTCATCTATATAATATACTAACAAAAGTAACCAAATCACCTCAGTTTTTTACACTATTTTATTTATGGTTTTTCGAGCATACAATGAAATATAAAACAATGTGACTATGAGGTTAAAAAAGACCCTTCGTCTTCAAATATATATATAGACACAAGCGAGTTCTCATGTACCATGTACAATGTACATATAACTCGTTTCATAAATTTGATTTCAAAGGATAGTAGGTATATGTATATATGGAAAATCAAACCAGCTTTGTTGATTCAACCCTCCGATATGCATGTTGACACAATAACAAATATGAGAGTACAATAAGTTAAATTTGAAACGCTGGTGCTTGTTCTAACATTCTCGTTCTTATTTTGTTCCTTTTAAAAGCGCCGGTAGAACATAGAACAATGTATCTTTTACTCTACTTTTTTATGTTATTACGATTCTGTACAGTAAAAGACCAAATGCCAATCCAGCTTCAAATGATAGACCACTACCCGAGAAAATGTTCAAACAGTAGATCAGGCTTGGCATCTCATCCTTCACTAAATATGCATAACCATTCTTCAACCACATGTTCAATTTCTTTAAACATGCTGGTTTTAATTTTCCATCCGATTGTTTTTATCTGTATTTTCCTTTCATAATTACTTTTCACTATAGTTTATCGTTACTATTCGTCACTTTATACTTTATACGTGCGCCCTGCTCCATGCTTCGCGCCTGTTCAGCTCGAGCAGAACCGTTCCAGTCAACGTTTTCAGGGTTTTTTTGTTTATCGTTTTAATCCAGCTGCGCGTTTCCAAACTGGCGTTTGACAGCCAGATTAACTGTCACTATTAATCACTAAGTACTTCTATGTACATGTATAATATGCCTGGTTCACCGCATGCCTAGTGATCTCCTCGCACTTGATGCTCTGCCCATCATAATCCCTTCCCTTTTCTTCTCGGGACCCGAGGAGATGTCGCGTGTATGTATGTATGTCCACAACCCACAACCCACAAGTACACGTCTATCAATATTTTTATGTTATCTCTGTTTTAACTTTAAAAGATTCACTTGTCCATCTTATTCATTATCTGCGAGTTCCAATGAACTTTTTTTTCGTTATCTTTGTCACTTCAACGGATACAGTATCCGTTGAGACTTAATAATAATAATAATTCGACTTCATTAACGTGTTAAGAAGACAGCTGCATACAAAATACAAAATGTAAAATGTACACTCTGAAAGCACTTTTCTCAGTTTTCACCTGCCTGAACACGACATATAAAACACTTAAAAATTTAGAGAGGTGGCCAATGATGTAAGACAAAAGACAACAGAAAGAGTAGTGAGGGTGAAAAATATTTAGGACCAAGTCCAAAGAAAAACCCCCTTTTCACTTTTGTGATTTCTGTATTTTCAAAAAATACTTAATACTAGAGACTCGTCTTGGTCCCGATGATCAACTGGCATTTAACTGGCATTTGGAATCCAGTCCTTTTTGTTACATTGTTTTTGCCGATTGTTCATCGGACGATGGCTGACTATAATGTGAATATTATTGAATATTGAGTCTTCTAAATGCCGATGATGATGATGATGAAATGGAAAACTTGTATTTTAGCTTTATTTTTCTGTCATCCATTTGTAACAGTGGAATTTTAATCTTGATTAAGTAACACACCAAAAATTAAGTACTCTAATGAACTATCTTATATGACCTACAAAGATCGGGTACACTCTTAAGGCTTGATTCCGACCTGTATTTTCTGTATGAAGCAAGTTGTCTAAAAACCCTGAATAGTATGTTGCCACATCTGCTTGTTCAAGTCCGTCTGAATATTTTTTTCAAAGCACAATTTAAGAATTTGACTGCATTTAACTCATGAGGTCTCATCACGCATCTCGATTTTCGTTGTTTGTCCTTCTGCGTCTTGATTCTGGATTCTAGATTCTAAATTCTAGATTCTGACCGCCAAAAAAACAAACAAAATTCATGTTCCTCATCATTCATGCACATGTATTCGAAAATTACGGTAGTAATATCTACAGAGTTATCATCAATAGCCAAACCATTCTCATGAACCTTTCACAATTTCTATTGAAATGAAAGCACAAAAGACGACTGTAAAAATGTCCAGCTTCTAAATTTTATTGCTTGTGCAGTGTAGGGTTTTGTAAGTGTAAGATGCTGAACGCTGAACGCTGAATAATGTAATATTATTATGATGTCATGCTATGTTATATGTTTTTTATTCCCTGTGACATTTTACGTCCATTCAGCAATTCGTAGGTCATAACTCGAAACTCCAAATAAATAAAAGTGGCATGTAGTTCGGTTACAATTTATATTCCGTATGTACTCCAAAGTCTACAGTCTATAGTCAACAATTGGATCTCTTTTGGTCTGCGTGCCTCCTGTTCTTCAATCTCAATATTGTTGAATGGGACCCCTAATTTACAATACAATACAATACAATAGTCAACAATGGCCCAAGCCGTATTTTTTGTTTTGTGAGGCACATGTATTTTTCTGTATGTATGAGGCTTCTACATTCTACATCTGGAAACAATTTGGATGGTTCAAGCAGATACGGTAAGAAGTAAGAGAGTTCGTGTTGTGTGTAGAGTGTACTAGTGATAACGACACAGGAAACTCAATAATATGTACAATTTACACTGTATTCACACAATATACATATGTACGTACTTTTGTGGGCTCTTCTTCCCCTTGAAATGTCTTTAGTCTGTCTGAGCAAAGCTAAAACTGAGATGACTGTGGTACAAATAGGGCTGGCTGTTTTTAATGTACTTCGCCCCATGAGCCAGACTCAAGATCAAAAATCTAGACCCGACTATACTCAATACTCAGTTATGATTTTGCTGTGGAGCGTAGTGCTGTGTACTGTGTAGTGCGTAGTGTATTTTTATGCGTGAGGGCAAATTTTCTCAAATTTCTATCTCCTCATTTCTTATTTCGTATATACGCCAGCTCTTACATTTCTTATGTGACAGAATTTGTTTATGCATAACATACCATGGACAGTGAATACTAAACAATGTACTTGTAAAACTCTGTACTGTTCAAACAACATACAAGTGCACGCATATCTAGTAGATATTAGATATTGTCTACAGTTCACATGTTTAAATCGTTTACACAACGTGCAAATATTCACTTCTCATCCTAACTTTACAAACTACAAGCTACAAGCTATGCTAAAATTTAGTAAAGTTGCCACTACTAACCAGAAAGTACTCGAGAAAAGCAAGCTCATTATTTTATGGAAAACTCAATTCAAGATTAAACTTGAACCAAATATTATGATCTATTAGACATTCATTTTCCGTGCTTCTATAGAACTATAGTTTCTGATTTCTAGTGAGTTCATAATATATTTTGTGAATAATGAATCTGTTTTTAGTGCTGAATAATGGCATTTAAATATCACAGTTTTTTGACTTGTGACTACTTGTGAATAGTGAACGTTGAACACGTGGGTGGAAATGTCAGTGAAAAAGATGTGTGTACGATTAAATTTATAGAATTTAAAATTCAACAGGACTGTTTTTGTTTTTCTACAGTCTACACTCTACAGACATTTATAAATTATAATGGAAGAAGCAAAAGAATGTAATTCAGAGGTAACAATCACTACCCGTTTTAATTAAATTTCTTCTCCCATGATTCCAAATTCCAAATAAAAAAGTATATAATATATGCATTTTTATGTTACAAAATTTGTTATTTCTCGTGTTTGTGCAGTTCAAAAAGGCAGAAGTTCTTGAAATGGATATTAAACCAAATATCCAAGAATTGTTGAAGCAGGTGAACAGGAAGGCTAGTGTAGAGGAAGGTGAACGTACAAAGGGAAAATTAGAAAAAGATTTTGTCCAAAAACTCCTTGACATTGTTAAAAAATGTTATTGGATAATGGATACAAGTCTTGATGCTAAAACGGTGGTTACCTTACAAAAATCCTCTGATGGAAAGAGGATATATGAGCTGCAAATAAAAAAAAACCCGTATAAGGTAAAATATTTTCACGAATATATCTGTCAATACATAATTTATATGCAAAATGTTATAATTATTGTAAATTGCACATAGTATAAAAAATTGTAAATAATACTTTCCCTTCACTTTTCCCTTTTCTTGCAATATGTAGTTCGTGACTGAAGTTTTGCCACCACTGTGAGTCACTTTTATCGTTTATGTTTATTTTTATCTTTTACCTTTAACTTCAAGTGTTCAAATGGCTAAACTTATCCCTATTTACAACTTTAAAGCATGACAATACGTGTTTATTTATTGTACTATCTAGTGATGAGTTAATTAAAGAGGCGGCGGTCAGCCGAGAAACTAAAAATTCTAAGCAGAAAAAGAACCAGTATTCACAAACGGATGATATTAACCAATCTTCTGTGAAAGAACAAAAAGAGCAACTTTTGTTATTCCAACGTGAATCAGCATCAAGATTACCATCATCACCACCAAATGAAATAGTAAAGTCGGAAGTATCCGTGTCTGAGACTGTATCTTCCTCCTTGGATAAAAAGCGAAAGGCTTCCTCTTCACCCCTTGCAAATGGGGTGAAAAAATTGAAAGTAGAGCAGAAAAAGCCCGAAATAAAAGAAAATAAAGAATTACCTATGACCTCCAGTTCCAGTTCTGCATCCAGTTCAAACATAAAATCAATTTCCGAAAAACCTACTCCAACGGCTGCCCTAAACGTAGAAGTTGAGGAGAGGTGTAAAAATGTTCTTCTCATACCAAAAGTGAGTGAAGCTTTGAATTTTGTATTTTGTAGCTGTCTCGTTTCTATTTGTCATATGCATACATGAAGTTTGCAAGTATAATATACCGATAATAAAATTCATAAACCACTTCATTTTTGTGCTTTGTGATTCTTTGTTTTACATCTTGTGCTTATGTTCTTTAGGACCAACGGCGCAATTATGGCTGTACGGAGATGGGAGAGCTGGACACTTGTCCGTTCTCCATGAAATTTTGGTATGATGAAGAGCATTCACAGGACAACAAATTGTTACTTCGGATTCACGATGACCAATGGACAGCTTCAAAACGAACTTTTTTCGTTATGGAGCAAATCGGCCTGAATTTACCCTCTCAACAACAAATAACAATTCATGAAATTGTGGATAAATTACAGAAAGTGGATACAATTCACAGATTGTGGATTGATATCAGGGATTTTGATTATGATTGTCCAGTAATCCATCCCATATTTTCAAAGGCTGGTACAACAAATATAACTCATTTCCATTTTGGTGCTCGTCTCAACTCGGATCTGGGTAAGGTGAAGAAGACGGTGAATTCCAACCTCTTGTTAGAGTTCCTATTTCAAAACTGTCCAAATTTGGAATATTTAGCGTTGAATGACTCAATGCTGGGAGGGCTGGACAGTTTGATGGATCCAAAAGTGGATGATACCGTCAAATTTCATAGACTCAAAACTTTGAGACTGCTAAACAGAATATTCCAGTTTACAAGTCTTTTCATCAACCGGATACTAAGTCGAGCACCCAGTTTGGAGTCTCTTTATGGAATTCCTCTTCATTGTTTGTCCCTTATAAAAGAAGCTGATGTTTTAAAACCAAGAGAGGGGAAAATTTTCATCCGATCCATTTTTATATGCCGGAATCATTACTCCCAGTCAAGTCCAGTTCATTTCTTACAGGACTTGGAAATCCTAAGTGAAATGGCTGAATTCACCAAACTGGAAGAATTCAGCACACATACGATATTTACATCGCATACAGGAACTCGATCTCAGTGTCTCCAGACAATGTCAACTATACTGAAGAATAATAGACATAGTCTAGTCAAGCTCTCTCTGGAGCCCATCAAACAACTCAAAATTCCCCGAGACATGCCAAACTTGAAAATAATTCAGTGTGACTTTAGAACAAAAGTGTATAGTGGCAAATTCCCATTTTTTACACAGAATTTTGACTTTTCTAAAACTTTTTCACAACTGACCACTGTGGAAATATATTCAGATTCTCGAGAGCGAGATGTAAACACTCAAGCACAAAAAGTATCTGCATCCGACCTACTGTACAAATTTGTTCCGTTAGCCGGTCCAAATATTTTTCATAGTGTTCACTGTCTGAAATTAAATCGTTTTTCATCTCCTAAAAATATACTCACGTTCTTTCCAAATGTGAACAGTCTTCGCCTAAGCCATCACTTTAGTCAATTGCACTGGATTCTGCCAAACTGCTTCCAATATTTTGGAAAACTAAAGGAGCTCATCATTGAAACAGAAATCGGGATTAACCTCGATGCATCAATCACCGGGATAAGCCAGGAATCCTGTGAAGTTTTCAGGAAATTAAACCCATTCTCAGCAAAAGAAGACGACGTTGACAAAATGATAAAGCTTCATCGTAAACAAAGATCCATTTCGGAACTCAAAGGTACTACAAGAACTTTTAGTTTTAAAATTACACTTTGCAAAATGAAAATAAAACTGTAAAAGTTTTAGTTTTATCCCTTTTGAATTTCAAATTAAGTAATTACAATAATATTATGTGTTCATTTACTGTGTACAGAATTGCAGTTATTTCGTGTTGTGCTCCGACCTGGTGTAAAAAAAAGTCCACCAGTGATGACGCTGACTTCCTTTATCTATGGATTCCGTCGTCAAAAATTATCAGAATTAAATATAGAAATAGGATTTCATGAGAAAACGACTGCAGATGCAAAAGACGGTAAAATTACACCTGATTTCTTTAAAAACGAAAAATGTTTTTGTACGCTAATTTTTTATCATATATTTTCTGATTTTGATGTCGTTTTTTTTTCTTTTTTGAAAATTTTAAGATATGATTGTGGAACTGGAGCCGATTCGATCTTATATTAAGCTTCTGTAAAAATATTTAGTATTTTGCTAGTGTACATTAATGATTAAAGCCTTTTGTAATAGTAAATTAATCATGAGAAGAAGAAACATACATATACCTTACACAGAAATTTTATACGTAGCAAACAAGTGTCAATAATTATCACGATTTTATTTCATGTTTGGAGGTGTCAATCAATACATATATCTTGTTTTACATTTAACATACATGCGTCTTTTATTGTTCATTTTGTTGTTAGTTATCACCATTGTAAATTGTACAGTTATATAACATTTTATGACACTGTCAAATTAATGACGGTAAAAAAATCCACTCATGTATTATATTAATATTATTCAGTCACTGACTAGTTGAGCACAAAGTATTGTTGTATATGTACACTATAAAATATAAAATACATACATAACAAACAACAAAACATGACTTTTTGTACTGAAATTGTTATGAAGAAGAATAAAAACTATAAAGTATAATTTGTATAATACTTTGAATTACTCAGTTACTACATACTACATTATCTACATGACTAAAAAAAATGTGCATTCAGATCTAGATTTTCCATAGACCTTGTGATTATTAATTAATACTAGTGGTTTATAAAAATCAGTTGAAAAACAGATGGTTGTGATATTTACCTTCGAGCTTACATTTATTTGCAAAACTCACCTAAAGAACTTTGTTTGTTGGTTTTTGTATTTAGGCACTGACTGGAGCATTAAATATATTATACATATTATATTGTGTATGAATGTATTAAAAGGAATGTAGAAACACAATTTGAACACAAAAATTAAAAGTAGAGATATATTAGACGTCATTTGATAATTCATAATATTTCAAAAATAATATTCCTAGTAATTTAAACAAACATTAGTCCATACATCACAATTATTCACACAATTCATACAACACACAATGCAAGGCAAATTTCATAATAATAAATAATAGATAAATTCATCATAATAATATATTATGTGTTTTTTCTGTAAAATTATATTTATACCTACAAAATAAATAAATACTGCATACTGGATGTATGTGATATAAAATTAGAAAATATTATGTAAAATTATTCGTCAATGGTAATGAGTTCTTTCAAGGGTTCTAAAATTCGAAGTATGCCTGTTTTGTCTTCACTACTTAGACGATGATCAAATCCAATCAGAGTTTTGAGATTCGGCATGCGATTCTTTCCAAACCCATACATTACAGCAACCTTTGTCATAATACAATTTCCGGGTCTATGCTCCATTCGTCCTCTACAATTTAGTATTATCTTCAACAGAGTCAAGTCTAAATAAAATAAATCCAATAATTAAAAAAAATCAGAATTAGGAAATATGTTTTTAAACCAAAAGTTTTACAGTTCTATTATAAAAATAACATTTTAAATGATAATTATTATTGTTTAGTATTATAAAAAAAACACCTGGCTCACCTCTTAATTTACTTATGGAGGGTTTCATTTGATTTTGAGTGATTCTTTCTTGTACATCTTCAGCCTCCATTTTCTCTAAAGATTTGCAAGTAGTAACTTGCATTCCAGTAAAAGCTGAATCAAGATTACAATCCATATAACTGACGAAAGTGACACCAAGGATTAGTTGTTTTAACTTTGGCCACCCCTGGAAACACACTGGGAGGATTTCAGTCATCTCGATTAAGCTGTGATGTATCTCAAGGATTGTAATATTTGGAAATAGTTTTGGAAATCTATCAAGACAGTCTTTTGGAGGGAAATTAATGAGATTTAGACGATGGACATGTTGGAAAGTTTCTTTTGGTCTGAATACATCTGTTGGAAAATGACAGTTGAATAATTCTGTAGCTTTTTTCCCTTTCACTTCTTTTAAGATTGATTCTTTTTCATCCAGAGAGATTTCAACTGTATTCAAAACTGGAAAGGCATCAGTCAAGTCAAATTCTAGAGGGAAATATCGACAGGTAGAAGTTGGATTGATTTTCATATCCAACACGAGCGTTTCACATTTCCCAAGAGTAGGGATTGAAATGTGGGGAGAACTAAGAGCTTCCATCCGAACAAGTTTAATACTAGTAGCATTCATCTGAAGAATTTCATTCCACTTCACTTTGCAGAGATTTTGAAGGTTTTGATGAGGGATGAAGAGCAGTCTTGTATCCGCTTCTTGAATTGAAGGATGGAGATGGATAAGAGTCATGAGATTTTCAAGGTATAAACTATAATTTTCTTTATACTTGTTCTTCACCGTCAGTAGAGAATTGATATTATCCATACAAATCTCTCTAGATGAACTCGAAGGCTCCTTGACTAGCCATGGAAAGTTGTTCAAATCTTTTTTACTTCTCAAAGTCTTTTCAATATCAGAGAGGAGATGTAGAGGAAGGCCATAAATATCGGACAAATTGGGAGCTCGCAGGAGAATAGTCATAATAAATGGAGTTGAAAAGCGGTAGGATGTACTGAGTAATCGGAGGGATTTTAATTTAGCTAAGGTGAGATCACGAACTTTTGATGGCAGTTTAAATTCTGAATCCATTTTTTTCAATTTCCCATCATCAACACAAAGATATTCCAAATTTGGTAATTGTAATACAAATTCCAATAATTGATCTCCTCGAAGTTCCTCTTTAGGAAATATTCGACGACTGCAGGTAAAGTGTGTTATAAAAGGGCCAAATTCATAGAAAAATTTGGAAACCGATTTTGAGAAAAAGTTAAAATCTCGGACATCAAGAAAAATTCGAATACCAGTTTCAGGTTTATTAAGACTTTCCTTGAGGAGTGAAACAAGTGCGTCATACTTTAAGAAAAAGGAACCTGGTTCACGTAGATCTACTTGCCTTTTGACATGGAGCTTTTTGTTTGTCCATCTCCCATAGTTATCATCATGTAACCGAATCAGGTATTTTGAAAAGGATTCATGAGCATCATCGTACCAAAATTCACGGGCATATATACACTTATCCAATGACCAATTATTATTAAATCCATAATTTGGTTTGTAGAGCTGTAATAGATAAAAATATTAAGTTATGATGTATCAGGGTTTATTGTCTACTATGGCAATTATGGCAAAGCAATAATACTTTTGAACGTGTCACATAAAAATAAAACTTTTCAGTTGGTAGTAAAAAAAAAAAGAGGAAAAAGATATGTACCTCTGTAAAATTCGTTGAATGTTGTACAGTAGTATTTAAACCTGATGCTGAAGAACTACTTCTATAATTTAAAACTGGAGGCAAAGTTTCACAACTAACTCTTCTTTGGTCATTAATTATGGGGAATGTAGAAGGAGTTTCAGGGAAAACAGTGGGGATACTTGATACATTAGATTCTTCCCTAGATTTTTTCAGAATTTTGGTTGAAGCTGGTGTATAGGCTACAGTCGGAGTGGGTGAAGGAATTCTTCCTCTTTTCCTTGATGCGGGACAAGGTCTATCCATTCTACTGATTTTTCTTTTGGACTTTTTCTTAGATGCTGATGAAGGGTCATAAACAACTACTTGTATTTCTTCTTCTTCTTTTTCTCTCTCGACTCCTTCTCTATTCTCATTTGTATTAAATTCAGTAGAACTTTGTTCATCTTCCATTTGTCTTGGTGATTCCGTAATATTAAGATTCTCATTTTCATTCTCGTTCATATTATCTGCACCTTCCGCTTCAACTTTAATCTGACAGGGAAGAAAATATAATCATCATAACTAATAACATGAATAATACTTATTTCAATGCTGATATTGTTGTATCATGTTAAAAATGAAAAAAAATATATTTAGGTAATACAAAAAAAACTATAGACATATGAGCACATACAACAAGTCGCCTAAATGGTTGTTCTGGTTGATATGATGATGATTGTGATCGTTCATCAATTGAACTAACATTGTCTATATCAGTGGCAACCTACAAAACAAATATATGTCTGTTTTAAATCCAATAAAACAATATAAAATATCCAATAATTATTAATTATTTAGAAATTACATCACTATATTGTATATTGTACCAAAATCCTTTTTAACAATAATAATTTTTCATATTTAAAATAATAAATAAATAATAAACCATGTACATCTGATAAAGAATATAGTAAATTGGTTCTTTCTGATTGCTGTTGGTCATGTTGTGATAACACAAAAGGTATTTGTTCTACTTCCTCTTCTTGATTATTATTATTAGATTGTACTGTATCTGACCATTGATGTGGACCAAGTTCATACTCGGATTTAATTCGGATTCTGGGTAATGTTGCAGGTTCTTCCAAGGATCTTGAAAACTCTTTTTCAATAATATTACGGTGTAAGGAAAGTGTTTCACCCAAACGTTCTTCATGGGTAGTACTTCTAGTTGTTGTCGTCACCTGTTCATCTTCTGTCCTCCCAAATAAAAAGGGTGAACATGAACCGCTGAATGATGAGACACTTGCCTAAAAAAAGTACAACAAATTAAGTACTACAACATACATCTACACACATAAGTGTTTTGTTTTTGATTGACATTAATTGATAAAAGAAATTAACAATAATATCTCTCATTTACCTAAAAGTGTATAATATGTTTTGTTTTAGATATTACAATTTACAATATATTATTATTATTATTACCCTTTCTTTAAGCACAGTTAATCCTGCTATTTGTGCCTGGAGTGTTTCAATCAATCGATTTTTTTCATCTAGAGTTCGCTCAACTGCTTCCTTCTTACTTATCTGGTCACGTAACTTCCTTTCAAGTTCCTTTTTAGAGTCTTCAGCTAGTTCTAATGATAAATCCGATCGACGTTTCACCTCCGTCAACTAACACAGCAACAATTATATTTATAAATTATAATTTATATTATGTATAATACAGTGTGATAGAGAATTTGTAATGTGAATCATGAAATATATGAATAAACACTTGTACATATACTTACTTCTGATATTTTTTGATTTAATTTAGAATTTTCCATCCTTTCATCGTGCAATTTTTTCTTGAGTTCTTTTACTTCTATCCTGACCAAGTCAACAATATCAACTTGTTTTGACTTGAGACCGGAAATGAGTTCCTGTTGAGCAGCAGCTAGCACACTCCCAAATTTTTTGAATAAGTCTCCACATGAATCCTGTCAGCAAAAACATACATCAATATGATCACTATGATTTGGGTCATATCAACTTTAGAGTTGATTAGAATTATTATTAAAACAAGTAAGCAAATAAATGATGAATAACAAACCTGTGGATCCTTTGATAAGGACTCCATTTTCTTCTTGTCAAGTTTATATTAGTACTTAATGTAGATTTAAATTATGGCAAAATTCGTCAAACATATTATTATATCTAACACGAAAGTACACAGTACACGTATTCAATAATATACATATCGAGTAATAAAATCACATGTGAAAATCACAGATTTTTATAAACTGCATTTTGTAGTCTGTTTTGTCTGCTGCTTGCTCAGCAAGCAGTGCCTACAAATGGTAATACCAATTACTAAAACCTAAACTTACTAAATATATACAAGTAAAATTAAAAACACCTGTAATATACTTAATTTATTTTGTCCACACAGGTATAAAATATAAAATATAATACATCTGAAATCTGAAAAAAAATATTTTGAATGAGCTAATCTCTCCACGGACAAGGACAACAGAGACGTGAAATGTTATTCCATAATCTAGATTTTAGGCAACTTATAATTTTTGTATTTTTTAATTCTAAAACCACATTATTTAGGCAACTGCAGCATAAAAATTGATATTATTCAATATAAATAATAATGAACGTATTTGAAATGCTGTAATACATATGAATGAATGATTTTGTCAGCTTGACCTTTTGAACTTGGCCAGAAAAATGTGAACGACTGAAATAAGGACAATAATTTTGACATTCTTTTATTAAATAGCTTCAAATTATTTTTGTCTTTTATTTCTTGTAACAAATATATTGGTAAAAATAAAAATATTACCTGCGTCTGTATATATATTTAAAATACGTAAAAGTAAAAAAAATTCTGTGTGTATAGGTTATGGTTATTTGTATAATATATTGTATATTATGTGTGAGTTTGTACACAACACTGTATTGTGCTTACAAAAATAGTCCAAAAGGGCGTACTATTTAATATGTAATGACCAAAACAATCTTATTAGTTAACTGCAACATATAAGATAATATATATATTATATTTGGAACAAAAATAAAAAACAAGTGAAATAGTAAAATGCCTACTTGGTACTACTGTGTACGATATATCATTAAAAATATTAAGTACATTACATTTTGTTCGTTATTTACTTACAATTATACTTATTTTTGATTCTCGTTAAACATTCACTCTGGTGTTATGAACTTTCCGCAAATGAATTTGTAGTGAACTGGCCAAGGGAAACGTCTCGAGGCAGATACTACATTCGATTACTTTAACTTGACTAGCAGTAAGGCTACTACTACTATTTTGTACTATCTGGACTTGTTGAGTTTTATTTGTTGTTGGAGTTATAGTTGTAGCGGCAGTAGTAGTAGTCGTATCACTTGGCTTGTGAGTCCTTTTATGTATACTTAATCCCGTTTCAGACCAATAAGATTTTGAACACATTTGGCAGGGAAACGGAGCACCTTGTCTGGTCACTGTTTGTGGATTTTCAATGTTTCTTCTCACCAACAAATTACTATTAGGAGGAGATGCAGCAGAGGGTGACTTGATTATATTTGGAGTTTTAGTACTAGTAGTAGGATGAAATTCTAATTCTGGATGAAATTTAACTGTGTGTAGGGTAAAATTCTCCTCATGTACAAAGGAACAATTACAGACTGTACATTTAAATTGAGGCTCAGTTACAACATGCTCCTTTTCATGGTATAAATAAAGTTTTTGTGAAGTGAACACTTTATTACATCCAGGAAAATGACATTTGAACACCCCTCGTCCCTGCACCTTTGGTGGTTGATCTAAAAGTTATAAATTGATTTAGAATCATTTACAAACACATAATAATATTATGAAAATCAACAGTAGAATAATATACTATTATGATATCTATTACATTTGGGATTTTTTCTACATAAATATAATTAAATTGAACAATATTTTAACTAATGAGACTCACGTTGAGATACATTATTGTGAGAACGCTGATTTTTAATTTCCCCCTCCTCCAGCTCCTCTTCCTCAACAAAGTCTTGTGCTTCTTCACTCTCATCATAAAAACATTCCAGAGGATTGTTATACAAAGTTTCTACTTGACCAAGTACATTAGCCTCTGAGTCATCTCGATTTATTTCCACAGTGAAATTGACAAGATGAACATTTGATGAAGCAGAAGATGTAGAAGAATTATTTTCATTTGATTGTAATGGTCGTGATTGAGTACCATCTTTAAATCCCTCTTCTTTGAGGACACAAATTGGAGGGTCAGGAATTAAATTATCTGTCGTATTATCAAGTTTTCGCTTCTTTGAATTTGTATTCACATCCTTATTATTTATAATTTCACGAGTTTGACTTAATGACACATTTTCATGAACATCTTCTATATGTTGACTCATCAAAATAAAATTTCTACAGTTGAAACATGAAAAATTAAAATTACATATTATTATTACGATATAGCTATTAATCATCATTCAGTTTAATATCATAGTCTTCGATACATTTAGTATTGAAAATACGATTTTTTAAAAAAAATAATTTTTACTCTTACTCTTTGACAATTTTACAGCTTGAACATTGAAATATATCTCCTATTTGAACAAATTCCGATTTTCCATCGCATACAAAAGTCTTGACCAATCCAGTTTTCCGAGTATTAATCTCTGTGTATAAAAATAAAATACTCGTACATTTTTTTAACCACCCTTTGTAAGTTGTAAAACATAACATTTAAATCAAATCATTTAAAAGACGACTTACGTTGTTTAATGTGCTGTTGTAAATCTTGAAGTCTTTTATTAACTATCTGTGGTTGACCATTCGTCCTCTCGTTCATGTTACTACTACTGTAGAACTCCAAAGTAGATGCTCTGAACATTGCTGTTACATTTGATGCTAAAGCTTCAACTTTTAATAGGACCAATTCTAATTGATCATGACATTCCAACAACTGTCTCATTTTATTGAAACAATTATAGCAAAACGGCAACTGTCCTTTCTGAATGAAAAAGGATGAAACATCTTCCCATTTTGAAGGAACTAAATAGAAATATTTTATAAAAATGTCCCATATTCTGGTCAAAATTAATTCCTTTTCTCTTTGATCTTCTCCAACTTTGTCAGGAGGCAATTCGTCCACTTTATTACAAATCACACAGGTTACCTTCATTATGGTTGATAATTTCTACCCACTTTTGTATCAAACACAAAAACTATCGAGTCTTAATTGCAATTAAAATTCGGATGACAGCTGACACGAAGAAAAATGTGAGCAAAAACAAATTTTAAAATAAATGAGCGGGAAAATTTTAAAAACCCGCGCTTCATTGCAGCGATATCTACACATATACGAGTTTTACTTGTCTCGAGGAAACCAATTTTTCTACATTTTTTTTCTCTTTCTCTAAAAAGTTTCGACATTAAAAACAACGAGTGAAATTTGATGTATGATTGTAAAATACTATAGAGCAAATGGGGAGTTTTCACGTCGTCAAATTGACAACAGAAAATAAATTATAGTGCTATAAAAAACAGACGACATGCATAATCTTATCTACATATCTTTTTATACAACAAGAAAACTATATCTCTCATTCAACTATTTTGTTTGCATTGTGTAGAATATTTGATGTGTACTTAGTACAGGTATTTGGATATAATATTATATGCATGGTATATCAAACAAAGATTATGTTACAGATTTTTTTACATTGTGTTCAATTTTCGATTTTGTATAGTAGCATTGTTTAGTGCATAGTTTAAATAAAAACGGTGGTGCTAAAATTATCATAATTTCCTTATGCAAAGTAAAATAAATGATACTGCAAACTATATCATTTTGTACTGAAAACATGGAGAAGCATTTTATTTCAAAGTAATATTATGCATATTATGTCCACATGTTAGTTTTTCTTTTTGATTTCAATTTAATTTGCTTTAAATCAAACTTTTGTTAACTGATATGTATTCAAAAATATGTAATTTTACATATAAAAACATGGATGTAATATATATTGTAATGTATTTTTTTACTTTTGTTTTAGACAACAACCTTGTTGTTATTATTATTTTCATGGCTATTTTTTTCTGTAATCATTTGCTTTAACATTTTGACCCGATTTTCCGTTTTGTCAATCTCCTTGGTCACGATAGAATTGAATTGTTCGAGTGATTCTGAATCTTTTGGATTCATTTCAAATCTGCGGATTTCTACTGCTTCTTGAAGAACATTCAAAGCTTCTTTTGTCCCATTCAAAGTTGACTTGAGTTGATCAGAGTCAAGAACCCCGATTTTGATTTGATTTGCAAGGAGAAATTTTCCTAGCCATAAATGCCACAAATTTGTACCTATAACATTTAAAATACAATTATTATTTTTTATTAATAACAAATTATTTTACCACGATATTGTACAAATGTAAACATACACGATACAGGATTGTAAGAGCTCAAGAAACTTGAAATAAAAAACACACACTGACCTCTATTTTTAGTCCAGCCGGGTGATCTTTTTTCATTGACCCCAATTAGAAATTCCCTTCTTTTGACACAATTTTCCAACCTTTCAATCTGTTCTCTAGTGAGAACATCTAGTGGAAGATTAGTCATCTCATCAATCTTAATACTTCGAATTGGATCTGCTTTTGAATCAAAATTGGAATCCAGTACTTTGGAAGAAGTTGAATTTTGTTGTTTGAACAAAAGAAATCGGCGAGCTTGATATAAAATCCAATGATTAGGATGAATTCCATATTTTCCTATAATGTTTTCATCTTGTTCCAATTGATCTAGAAGAGACTCTTGAAATTCCAATTTTAGATCCATCAGTTTTACTGGCCAAATTGGTAAAAAATTGTCATAGATACTCTTGACTCGAGCCATCATTTTTATTGCTGGTTGAACATTTTCACAGCAATTACATTTCCATGGAGAATTTGGATGAAAATTTAATGGATGCAAAGGAAGGAAATACCCCAAATTACCATCATCATCATCATTACTATTTTGACAAAAACATTTTGAACATGTGATGGCAGAAGTATAGCTTTTATTTTCAGTAGGATCTGCACATCGAGTTGAACAAGAACAAACGTCCTGATGGTGAACTTCCATGTCAAGCATCAAAAGTCGTCGGTAGTAAATACTCACATCACTATCTTTTGCCCCATGATTTTCAACAGTCAATTTTTCTCCCATTTTTACAGGTAGGATCGTTCGGACTACAACGATACCTCCTCGATTTTGATGCTGATTCAGACTTAAATTTGAGTTGGGTTGTTTAATTTCTTTAATTTTTTCAGGGAAAGAATCCACACGACAATTTGGAAGACAGGAATGAGAATAGGGAAAAATACGAGACATGATTTTTCTTGATCTTTGTTTGGCTCTAATAATAAAAAAAAAACAAGGATCAATTTTTGTAAGTGTGTACATTATTAACCACCTTCAAGTAATCTTTAAATCTATACTTCAAATCAATAAATGTTATAACTTATGAGTTATGAAAATTTTAATAAAATAGAATAGATAAATTAGTTGCTAGAAAATTGTTTTTTACTACTCACTCTCCATTGATCATAAGCCGTGCTTTTGTGTCCAAGAACACAAGTGCTCCTTGATGCAAATCCCGAGCAGCAACCCAAATATCACCAACTATTTTAAATGGTGGACAGATTTCAACATGAGACTCCCAGTCATTTTTCTCATGTTTTGGATCACCACAGTAGAAAACGAAAGAGCAGGATGAACAGGAATGAAGATTCTCCTTTGTCCCACAAACGACACAAGCTTTACACTGTACCAAAATAATTTGATTATAATTTTATAATAAAATCAAAGTTTTTGTAAAGAAATACATACATTTAAATGATAATTATAATAAAACGTATAGTATCTAAAAGGATGAACTAAAATTGAATACTTACGAGATTCATGGGTTTTTCCATCATCTCAAGCCCAACCATTTTGATGAATTTGCCAAGTGGAATTTTACAATTAAAATTATTTACAATTAAAAAACTATTTTATATTAAAAGCCGAGTTTTAAGTTTTGATTCTGTTTTGAACAGAAATTGACGAGGAAATAAAATAGTGGATAATAATAATAGAGTGTGTAAAATGTGACTTTCTAAATATTTTCGTAGAGGCAGTTCAAAAGGGATTAAATGTTTGTATGTGAAAGGGGTGAACCTTTTTTTTTGATAAGGAATTTGAGAAAAGGGTATATTGAAAAAGGTTTTATGGTTCTATTTTTCATGTATTGACCGGATAAAAATAAACATCAAGTACATATATCCAAGTTTATTTTTACATGCAAATAAATACCAAGCAAAGGAATTTTCATTTTTTTTTCTTTATACATTTACAGTGTAAATAATGTGTCTAATGTATAGTTTTATTCTGAGCATTTTTTTGTTCCATAGGCAGAAAAATTCCTCATTACTTGACACTTGACAAATATATATGACGTATTATAATGGAATGTATGTAGAATGCATAATAATTAAAATATTTTTCATTCCAAAAATAGTTTTAAAACGTTTTTTTTTAATTCTTGATTCTAGACACATTTTTATTACGTGTGTGAAACATGAAATTTGGTACAAACATAAAATATTATGTTTCATATAAAATATTATAGAACAGAATATTTTAAAAAATACAATAATAATAATATATTATGCTATTATTTAGCTTATGGATTATCGTAAACAGATCCTTATATAATGATTATTGCTATTTAAACAGGGCAAGAAGATTGACAACATTGACAATGACAAAACAAATGAAATCTGGTGTAGAAGTTCTTTCCATCTGATGAAAACTGCCAACTTTTATTTCCACATCCCGAGTTCGTCTAATTTCTCTTTTGAATTCTGGCCAGGAAATTAAGATTAAGTTGCTTGATTTGGAAGGAGATTCCGATTCTCTGGCTGTTACAAGAGCCAGCATTTTCACCTTTTCCATATTTGCAGTGACACTGATTCCTTTTTCATAAATGATACATGAATACCATCAGAGTTGCAGCATATCCAGTGAAAGTAGCAAGAAATGGATGTTCTTCATGATGGCGGATTGTGAAGAAATAGAAAGTAATGGTGGCGGTTAAGAAACCAATTTTCAGAGAAAAGATACAGAAAGGGAAAATAGTATTGAAAATTTCAATAGCAGTTTCCAATTCTTTCATTTCCTTCAAAATCTGATGTAGTGTCCATTTTGTTTCTGTTCCATTCCGATGATGATGACCACTTTTACTACAACTTGCCATCAGACTTGTTTTGACAGGAAATCAATAATAATTAAATTCACATTGTTTCTCAATATTAGATAATGCATATAGATAAAGATTTAATTAGACATTGGCATACCTCAATTGGTTCTTCAGCTGATGAAATTTCCAGTTACATTTTTCTAGAAATCCCAACTGGACGACCAGGGAAAAATACAAAAAAGTCTAAACGAAACCAAAAAAAATTCCTTCCAAACCCAGTAGAATACAGAAGACGGGCCAGGTTTTGTATTTCTCGGGGATGTCGGAATACAAAAGCTGAGGTCGATTAGGCTCAATTGCTAAAATCAGAAGTATGAAAATTTCTGTACCACAGAAGACCAAAGGGAGTAGTCTGGCCATAACCTCTTGAAGAGAATATTGAACAGGCCACGAGAAAAGGGAACGAACTCTAACTCCAATTCGAGCTGAACTTTGATTTTCTCCGTGTTCTTCTTTTACATTTTTTTCTCTTCCCATGTATATGAAAAATAAATCAACAATATCAATATACCGGCAAAATAGCACCTTTTTCAGAAAAGAAACTTTATTTGTATGCAGGTACGGTTTAAAAAAAAACCAGTTTCCCCGAAAATTGTTACTTATATTCATTATTTTACCTTGTTTTTCAGTCAAATCCACGTCTTTAAGCTCTTCCGTTAGTATAGTTTTATGTTGGTTGCTGTCGTATTGAAAAACATAATTGAAAATAATAACAGTTTCTGTGGGATTTCTTATACATAGAAAATAAGCCGCAAATTTACATGTGAAAATTGCTATTGTGTGTAAAAAATGCATGACAAAGAGATCCCACTGAAAATCCTGGAGAATGAATTGGACGAGTGTCCCAAAAATACGGAGAAGATATAAAAACCCCACACCACAAACAAATCGCCAACTCATCAGTCTCGATTTGTTCCTACTAACTTTTATTTGAACTCTTTCTGCTTTTGTCTCCATTTCAATTGGGAGTAGATTAAAAGTAGAGATTATTTTCATGGCTTGGAAATTCCAACCGGTTTCCTCAAAAGTCAACATTTTAAAGTCTGTAGTTTTGCTACTGTTTTCTGTATTTAGGTAATTATTTAGTCAATGTTCGCAAAATGCTTCAATTTAAATCCATGTAAATGTGTGAATCAGATCCGAATAGACTTTTATTGCCAGAGAACGAGTACATAGTACATATATGTTTTTAGGGAATAAATGCAGTGAAAGTCTTTTATAGAAAAAACGAGAAGGCAAAAATACTTGCTTTGATTGTCTACTAAAAACTGTAAAAACTAAAACGTTCTTGGTTGTAATTGAAACGTCTTGTTGTGTTGAATTTTGACTCTTGATTAAACGCAAAATCCTTTTAATTTACTTGAATCAAAAATACAACCATAAATTAATCCATTAGTGGAATCCGTTTCACTTGTGTAAAATTCAGTTCACTTCCACCTCTCTCTTGGAAATTTCGAATTTCCCATTAGAAACGTTCGCTGTTCGCTAGGTACAATGTACACAATACACAATCAAATTGAAACAGAGTCCATTAGCCTTCTATCTAGCAAAAAACATTTCTTACATCGTACATCATAAAGACCTAGAGTCCATAAAGTAAAAAATTTTACTTAAATGTTGTACCATTTGAAGTACAAGAAACATTAGTCGATATTAGACAGTGTTAAATATTCACGATTTACAATTCACTTAGGTATATCAGATCAAAAATCAAAATCCAAAATCCACTGGCCTTTTTACAGCTTAAAACTAAAACTGGAAATGGAAAAAACTTTCTTCTACATGAATTCTCACAAAGCGGAGAAATTATCAGTTGAAATCAAGTTAAAATATCAACATAAGCTGAGCTTAACTAATGCGCGGAGAGTTGAGGATTTTATTCTGGTGATCAATAATCAAAGTCCCAGGTACGATTTACTACTCTGGTTCCATAAATACCTAATTAAATTCCGCGTGATGCATTATCTTTCTCATATTATGCTTACTATGAAA
>JAQGBH010003089.1:0-21303 GCA_034698265.1 Sminthurinus aureus | reverse complement strand
GACACCCTTAGGTAGAGGTATGATTTGAGCAACATGCCCGAAACATTCCTCACTTTTCGTTTTTTTGCATCACCCTAATTTGGATACATGATCGGAGGATGGTAAACAAGGGAAAATTTATTTAAGATTAAATAATAATAATTATTATTATTATTATTTGGCTTGACTTGATACTTGATCAAATAAACTAGGCAGAGTACCATTTACAGTTCTGATTCTGATTTTCACACCGTTTTAGTAGTGCCAAAATTTTCCACTTGACAAACGTAGGCGTGCTTGGGATTTCCTTCCTCATTATTCATTATTCATGCTTAATTTACAAATACGAATGCGAATACGAATATCTTTGAAGTCAGATTTTTGTTAAGATTTCAGAATTCAGACTAAGACTTGTCGGAGCTGTTGACCAGAGGATTTTCATTTAAAGGGGTACAAAGCATAAAGTTCAATAGAAACATAACGTTCAATGGGGACTGTCTGAATGAAACTGATTACATTTCTGATTTCTGATTTCTAGACACTAGAAACAAAAGAACATAATTCATCATCCAACTTTATCTACGCATTTAAAAGTTTAAGCATACTTTGTACTTTGTACACTGTACGTTGTAAATCCACTGTGTGAAATTTACATTTTGTCCAGCTAAATTATGAATCCTACTACAAAGATTATGAATAAACACTACTTTTTTCTTTGGGGCTTGCTACTGTATACATGAAATGTATAGTGTATAAGAAAAATCGAAGCAATAAAAAGGGCGTATAAAACATATCTAGTTTCTAGTATCTAGTATCTAGTATCTAGAACTGCACTCCAACTTGAAAACAAGATGCAAGCCTTGTGATGTTTTATTCAAATTAGCTCCAGCATGCACTAAATGTGCAGTATTTCTCATCGCATTTAAAATAGAATGTATCACGTTGCACTGCACTTTGAGAATTCAGAATACAGAATCCTCGACAGTGACAACAAGAAGACAAGGAATCAAAGAATCAAACACGATTCAAATGTTCACCAACGCCAAACACGAAACGCGAACTAGAGTGCCTAATGGGACGAGTAGGAATGGGAAGGGAAAGGACAGGGAATAGAAGAGGATCGAGGATGACAATTGACAATAGAAAATAGACACTGGAGAAAACGAAACCGGCAACTACCAAATACCAACTACAGACGTAACCGTCAGAGAACAAGAATGAAAAGAGTGAGAAGCAAGGAGCAGTTGTAGTATTGTAGTAGGAGGAATGTGGTGTGGCTTGATTTGGTTTGGTTTGGTTTGGTAAGATTTAGTTTGATGTGGTGTGGTGAGAGAGAAAGCGGAGGAATATCAGCATCATCTGATTGCATTTGCTTTGGTAAAACGTTCCGTTCATTCTTCGTTGGTTGCACTCATTCATTCATTCCTTCATTCACTCACTCACTCGTTCTCTCCTTCAGTCACTCGCTTATTTTCATTCTCATTCTCCTTCTCGTTCATCGTTCATTGTATGTGACGCCGATATGCCTTTGGATACTTAATGGTCCGGAAATAATGACAATCTAATCTACTCACTTCCTTCTTCTCTCTTATTTCTCCATCTCCTTGTTCGTCTTGGGCTTCGGTTTCGGTTTCGTCTTCATCCTCGTCTTGGTCTTTATAGTCCATCTTTACAACCTTCAAACCCTTTTATATACCCTAATATCCGGATAAATGTAGAATCTAGAAATGTGCAAAGGAGAACAGGAGAACTCCAAGCTCCAAGCTCCACACTCTACACTTCACAGCAGTACAAACTGCAAACAGCCAGAAGCCAGAAACCAGCAGAGCATCGTCAAGGCTTTCTCATAACCCTCAAATTTTAAGCAGCTACATTCTACATTCTACACATACTTTCCCCTTCACATTATATGTGCATAATGATCTCACATAAAATTATGGCTGCTCTACACTCTACACTCTACACTCTACAGTTTACACTCTACACCCTAAACTCTACAGCCTAAAGTAATGCCAAATGCAACGTTTCAATATCCAATAGAGAAATTTATAACAGCATTACAGACAGAGACAAAGAGAGAGAAAGAGGAAGATGAAGAGAACACGTTAAAATTAACGGTTTGACTTGTCTTTCCTTTTAAGTCTCGAGTCCGCGAGTCCTCGAGTCTTTCTCCAGGTAACCATTTAATTCGCACAAGACTATTCTATTATTATCAATTAAGAGTCATAAGTAAACTTCTTCAGTTGATGAGTCTCAAGCATCTAGAATCTAGAACATAGATTGACATAAACGTCTTCTCTTTTGTCTGCCTCTGCCCGTCTGTCTGTCTATCTATTGTCTTGTTCTGTACATGGCAAATGAGGGAAAGAAGAAAGAAGAAAGGAACAGGAGCAAACGAGTATCATATCTATGTAAAACATATGCACATTTGATACTAGATACATATGTGAATTATAAATGCATTTCTATTCATACTGCTCTCTTAAGTCTCTAGTGTTTCAAGTCAAAAAGATAAGATTTGATGAATCAGAGACCAGAGCATAAGCATAAATGTCCAATCCAGTTGGTTGAAAGTTGAAAGATTAAAAAAAAATTTAGCGTAGATTTGTGCAAAAATTATACAGGAGTTTTCCAGTTTAAAATGTTTAGTATAAAATGTCCTAGCTATGTTTGTAGTAACGAGGTGTATCAGTACTTATAATAATAATAATAATAATAATAATAATGAACCATAAACGACAGGACGAGACAAGACAAGACAAGGCGAGCTGAGAAAAGACGAGACTTTGCAAAGTAAAAAGTACATAGAATGTTGACTTAACACAAGAGTCAAGACTCAAAGCCAGAGGGAGAGTGAGCGTGAATCCGAGGAAAACTTAAGGTACAGTGTACAGTGTCAAGTGTAACGTGTAGGATATGGTGAAAGTCAAAGTCAACCTGAGTTAATGAATGATGGACGGAGAAGTGAATCTGTTCATTATTAGCCGTCTCATCGAGTATCTCTTCTCTTCTGCTCTTCTTCTCCTTTCTCAGAGTCAGAGTCAGAGTCAAAGTCAAAGTCAGCGACGGGAGGAAAGAGCCAAAAGTCAAAAGGGAGTTTAAGTTAGAGAGAAGAATAGTCAAAGTGCCTTCTTCTTGTGTAAATGTGATACTTTATACTTGAGACTTGACTCTGATACTTGTTTGAAAACTTGACTTGTCTTGAGTCTTGAGTCTTGAGTCTTGATTGTTGGCTCGCTGACTTCAAAACACTTTCAAATTCTGCACCTTCCGTACATACAATATACAATATACATATGCATATGCATTATAAATGAATGTATGCACATTGCACACGCTATAGTATATAGTATATACTGTCTACTGTGTATCCAAAGAATATACATGGACAAGGATGTGCAGATTAAATTAAGACATTCCTCTTTTCATGCTTCTTCTCCAAAGTTTGTACAATGTACAATGTACAAAATGTAGGCGGCTATAACATTATAACATGTTTAATGTTCATTTTAGGTCTTCACATCTTCATGTCTTGAAGCCCTCAAGTGTACATACAGTGTAGGATGTAGTATGTACATTCACTTTCATATGCAGTGTACATTTGACTTGAGTCGTTTTGGTTGCCTCTGATATTTTCCTTGACATTTCCCTCGTTCTCCGTTCTACATTCTCCATTCTACGTTCCCTCACATCATCTAATGAGTTTAAGTGAAAGGCGTGTTGAATTTGTATACAAAATTAACTCATCAGCTCAACTCTACAGACTAAACACTACAGACTACAGACTACAGACTACACTGCACACTGCACAAGGTACAAATTAATATTGGTAAAACCAACATAATAGATAGTGCAACGTATGCTGAATATCCGCAGATGTGTATTTACCCCTATAATATAACATAATACAATAAAAGTAGGTGTCAGTCAATATTCAACTGTGCATAATTATAGTGATAATACTAATGATAATCCGTTTCAGAACAGACATCTACAATCTGCAATCTACAGTATACAGTCTTGAGTCTCGAGTCTCCAGTTTCAAGTCAACTCTTTGAAACCATTCTCTTTTAGACTTTGGTTGATCACGTCAAACCATGTCGAGTCAAGTCAAATCAAATCAAGCTGTCGGAATTCCAAATGTACGAGGTACGAGGGGGGGGGGTTAAATCTTAAAAGCAAACGATGGACGATGTATAATTTATCCACTGTACACTGTACACTCTCCGTTTTCTATTTTCTATGTAGATCATGAATCACAGTTCATCGTCAATGATCAGTAAGTATGTTTAGTTTTAATTCTTTTTATTTGTGATCGCGGTCCATTTCGCCCGAAAAATCCTTGATTCTTGTGTCACAATCCCCAAGATTCAGGATTTGTAATAAATACATTGTTTAGCCCGATGTATGGCATTTGAAATGAAAATCCAGCTTATTTAAATGAAAAATCAAAAGGTAAATGTATGGGCTCCTGTTTAGTTTTAAAACAGGTAATTTCAAACAATAATAGCAACAATAGAAACGCAGTGTAGGAACAGCACTTGTGTGGGGAAAGGGTGAAAGTATCAAAGTAAGTGAAAGTACAGTTTTTTTACTCTTTTACTTTAGTTGAGTGTGTATAAGAGACAAAATGCGCATTTTGTCATTTCTCGTGCTGTTGTCTATTGTCTATTGTCCATTGTCTGTTGTCTAGTCTGTTTATCTGGAAACTGGAAACTGGAAGTACAGATACAGATACTTACTAGAGTATAAATCATCATCATATATTATACAACACCACACTGTACACTACACACAATATACATTGTACCTTGTCCATGGTACATGCTGTAGGTCATGCCATGCTACTGTATTGGGTGGAATTGGACTGGGAATCACGATTGACGATCAGAAAGTACAAGAGGATGAGAACGGGAATGGGTGTGAAACACAAAGGAATAGCGGGAGAGAGTGAAAAGGTAAGGAGTAAGGAGCTGAGGAGAAGGTATGCAAGTATGGGAGTATTGGAGTATGGACGGATAGGAAGACGGACGGTGATTTAATTCACCGTGTTAGTAAAGGTCGCTTTTGATTCTTGCCACGAGTGATTGTCGCGCTCTCGAGGTCGTGACTTGACTCAACAATTACAACTCAACCCTGCACGTCCAACAAGGCTCTCTCTCTCTTTGGAGACACATATACACATATATACACCTACCTACCTACAATCTACAATCTACGTGCATACAATAGTTGTACAATGTACAATGTACAATGCAAAAGTCATCGCACCGTTTGCCTTTCCTTTCTTTCCTCTCGTTGCGATGGAAGGAAAAGACGGAGGAACGTGTTTCTCTTTCCCTTGACTCGGTGACTCGGTACGTCGATTGTGGATTCGCACAACATTGTCTCCTAACTTTGAATTGATGCATACATTCATATATCATATACCGTATACCGTATACCGGCAGATAAATTGTGTAGTACGCAGTACGCTTTACAGTGTATGGGGTATGAAGTACAGGTAACAGCGAGGACAAGTCAGAGTCAGAGGCAGTTCATGAGGCCACACACATTTCTACGTTTTCTCTACTCAAAACTATATGTATGTGCTTTTGATGGAGGTGCATAAAAATATGATTCTAAAATTTATATCTTCCCCTTAACTTCCGTTTTATACTTGATACACTCTACACTCTCCTGCATATTCCATATTCCATATTCCCCATATATTCAATACACAATACACACACAAATGGATGGAGGACGGAGTGCACTAAGTATTAGGATTAAGATTTGGGATACATTTAACTCATCTCTAGAAAACTTGGTTCTTGGTTGAAAGTTGAAACATTTGACATTCTCTTCTGCATGCTGCATGGTATACACTGCACACTTTACACATATGTGAATTCATTATGCACATTGTAACGTTTAAGTGGACCAAGTTTTTTCTCCTCTCCTCTCTCTCTTGAAGAACAAAGGATTTATAGAGTAACTGTGTAGCAGTGTAGAAGAGAAAAAACAATGTGGAAAAAACTAATGCTGGAGATGGAACTGGAACCGGAGAAAGCTAAAGCTTAGGATCTTACAAGGACGTTGAGTTTACAGTGTACAGTGTAAGATGTGCATTTTACACACGCTAAAACTTTTTAGTCTGACCAAGAGTGAAGATGGAAATATATCCAGAGTCTAGAGTCTAGAGTCTAGTCTATGCTCGACACTCGACACTCGACGTATTGTATGGTGTATACTGTACTTTCTACGCAGTACGCACTCACAGGTATTGATGTTACAAGTTAAGATTTCAAGTGTTTGACACGGCCACGTTTTCCTCTGCACTTTGCTCTGTACTCTGCTGTTTACTGTGTACTATTCTCTATACTTTATACACTGTAGAATGTAAAGTGTAGAATGTGGACTGCGGGACTGCACATCCGTTGAGCATATTAAATGAGGCAAGATTTAGTATTCCGCTACATGAATTGACAGACAATGGTTTGGTTCCCGTGTTCATTGGGAATGAAACTATTGGATGTCGCCGTCTCCCTCTTCTCTTGTTCTCTGTTCTCTGACGGCGTGACTTTTGAACCAGAAGAAAAGATGCACAAGTATTGTAGGGCGAAGAGAAAATAGAAAACAGAAGACTGAAAATACGTATACGTATATAAAATAAAAAGGAGTCAACCAATACACAGTATGTAGACTAACAGATAAAACTGGTTGGGGAAAGGGCAAAAGTACCAGCGAAGGAAGACAGCAAACAGCAGACAGTAGAGAGTAGAGAGTAGAAAGTAGAAAAGAGACATATTGATATTTGTTAGCATACTTGGCCATACGGACGTTGCCTTGGTCATTGCACTTTCCAATCTATTCCATATCTGTCTCTTGTATCGTTTCTCTGTCCTCTTTGTCCAATGCCCTTTCTGTCCTATTTAGTTCTTTGTGCAACCAGTAACCATTTGTACTTTGTATTGTTTAGAGTTTAGAGTTTAGAGCATAGAGCGTAAAGCACAGGAAATATTCTATGTTGCTTCTTTTTCTTGTCTTTAAAAATGCACTCGTATTTTTTTCTTGTTCTTTTATATTTTTTTCCCGTGCTTGTGCATTGTGCATACACGTATATGCCAATAATTTGTCGCAGAAATCTTTAAATTTTGAAGCGTTCAAGCATGTTTAATCCAAGATGAATCCTTCCTATTATTCCTCAATGAACAATGAACCATGAACAATGAATAATGAGAATTACAAAATACACAATACCCAATGTTTAGGTAGAAATGATATCATAAAATAGTGGTATTATTTTACGCTATATATTATATGATAACCTTGTTCAAATTGTGTAAACAATGAAATACATCTTATGATTACCTCAATCCTCAACCCCCGCTACAATACAATACAAGGAGATACCGGTATCGGTTATCGGATATCCGATATTTTTTCATGTACAATGTACACAGACACGTACATATAAAATACTATTGTGGATTGAAAATTGGTTAGAACAGAGAAGCAACGTACTTACATAAGAGTCAGATGAGATGATAAAATGAAAGGAAAGCTACTAGAAAAAACCTTTGCCTTACCTGATCCAATTAGGAAGAGAAGAACTGAGAGTATTCTCATTATTATATCAGCCTTCAAGTAGTAGTCGTCGTCCTGCTAGATCTAGTTTTGGATGTAGTCGTAGTTGTACTTGTAGTTTTAGTTGCAGTGGTAGTGGTAGTGGTAGTGGTAAAAGTAGAAGTAGTACTAGTAGTAGTAACGTGGGGGTACATCAAACGAATTTCTACTTTTCTCCACTTTTTCTTTTCTTGGTTTTCCTCTTGCTTTTATATTTTCTTTCTCTTTACTCCCGTTCCACGGACTTGTGTGCCTTTTTCCTGTTCTTGTTCTTTTTCTTGTTCTCAACTGGCCTTGGTAAATTTTTTTCCCTCAGTTTATTTTCTTTTCCTCTCACTTTCTCCCCTTTTCTCTTTCTCTCTTTTTCTCTTCCTTGCGGTTTTTTCTGCAAGGTACGCTTAAATCCTCCTTGACTCGAGTCTCGAGTCTCTAGTCTTCTAGTCTTCTAGTCTCTATGTATGAGGGATTTCTAATGGAAGTACAAGGTACTAGCTAGCTGGCTAGTAGCTACACATTTAGGGTTAGGTCACACACACAATACACAATACACAAAAAGGGAGCACTGAGAAACCACACCAAAATCAAACCAAACCAGAGTTCACATAAAGCTTGAGTTCTTCACTTGGCTTTCCTGTTTTTTTTCTAAGGATTTCTACATACATGTGTGCATGTGTAGATTTGTAGATTGTAGATTGTAGATTTAAAGCTGGAACTGGAACTGGAACTTGAGATGCAACTGGAACTGGCACTGGATTTTCACTACATGACCGATACACAATGTAGATGTACACGCATCAACTTTAGGACCAAGATCCCCGTCATCGCATCTTAAACCTTAAACCAAACCAAATATGTACAAAAAATAACGTTTCTAGTAAAACAAGAAGCAGAGATGAAGAAGGAGACGAAGAAGCAGGAGAAAGAGGAAAGGAAATAAGAACGAATTCCTATTTCGTCTCTTGCTTTCTTCCCTACAGTAGAGAATTTTATTCTTTTTATTTTTAGTGTTCTTTGGAGTTTGGAGTTTGGAGTTGACTCCTGTACTGTGAGTTTTGAGAGAACTAAATAAAAATGCAGGAAAAAATAAAGACAAGAGAAGCAAAGAAAGGTGTTGAAAAAGAAATACACGAGAAAGAAGAAAGAAGAAGAAAGAGAAAAGGAAAACCGTCTCAATCTTATAACACTCAATCAGCCAATCAGAACCAGTTTCTGTCACTTTCTCCACTTGTCGTCATTCACCAGTCACCATCAAACAACGTCCATGTCAATGTCTAGTGTTCATGTCCATGGTCGTGTAAAATGTAGCTACAATTTATAATACACAATATAACTTTTACACGCTTCACTTTTCTTTTTTGACATTGAGGCTCAAGTTGATGTTTGATGGTTCATGGGAGGTTTCAAGTTGACTTTTGACTTTTGACTTGGCTTTTTCCCTGATTTAAGACAATTGAATTGACTTTTTTGGGGGATAAAAAAAGACAAAGGAAGAAATATCAAGACATTGACAATCGTCAAACTATCGACTATCGACTGTCAACTATCGACATGGATATAAATCACAAATCACAGTTCAGCTATCAAATACCGGACTAGTCATGCATACATATACATTGTACTTTGTACTTTGTTCATTGCATAGAGAACAAAATTCTAGTATGCTCTCCTCAGATCTATAATGTGTAATGTGTAATATATAATAAAAATAGAAAGGAAAGTTTGACATTTGCCCCTTTTGAAACATCCCTTTGTTCAGTGTTATACGTTTAAATGTAGCATATAATATATTATACGCATGTCAATCAACAGTCAAAGGTACAGGAGCTTTAAAAATATAAGGATGAAAAGAAGATTAGATTGACAAAATATTATGGCCTCTGAATCTGAACCTGTATTGAGAATTGAGAATTGAGAATTTAGAATCTAGTATCTAGAATCTAGAATCTAGAATCGAATATTGAATTAAGCCACTCAACTCTTTTCCCTTTTATTCATCCTCTCCCTTTCATTTTATTCCTATTCCTACTTTTTCATTCCTCCTTCAATTCCTTCGTCAAAACTTGACAATTTCAACACTCAACACTCGACAGTCGTCACTCTAAAATCTAAAATCTAAACTCTATCATGGTTCTGGGGTTTTATTCTCAATCTTTGTGGATTCTAGATTCTGGATTCTGGAAATTTTCAACTTTTGGTTTCACTCGTTGGTTTTTCTATGTGTTATTTTGATAGAGAAGTCACCCTTCTCTCTCCATCTTTTGGTCTCGTGTCTCTTTCTAAAGTCTAGATTCTGGTTTCTGGTCTGCTTCATTTTTAGCTGAGAGTTTTTGAATCTCGAGTCTCGAGTCTGGAGAGAGTTTTGAGTTTTGAGACTTTTTTCCCTACATAATCTTACGATGATTCCAACTGTATGTATTTGAGGAAATAGAAAACTTTTTTATATCCATCCGTCCGTCGAGGAGGTTTGAAAAGTTTGTCTCAAACTTTTTTAAATGCAAAGACGAAAGTGAGGATGATGTTGATGTTGATGTTGATGCTGAGGCTGATGACGGTTATTATACAAGAGATAATTTTATTAAATATGTATTAAATTACTATTACATTACGAATTATGTTGAGATTCTACATTGTACATTGTACATATTTATAGACACATTAGAGGGACTGCTGTTTCTCTTTACTCGTCACCGTTCACTGTTCACGGTTCACCCTCTTTTAAAAATCCTAGTACATAGAGTACAATCATCTCTGCATCAACATTGAACATTCAACATTCTCCATGTCCAATGTACAAAATGTTTTGGGTTTTGAGTTTTGAATACATTAGACATTATACATGCGGATTTTCCTCAAAACTTTCCTCTTCCCCTCTTTTCCTTGTGTTTTTAATTCATTTATCAGTTTCTTTTTTACGAGAGATTCAACAACTTCTTTCAATTAGCTTTCCATTAGATTAGAAGCAAGGATCGGGGTAGAATGGGCTGGATTGGGATGGAATGAATTTGGATTGGCTTGGGTTGAATTCAACTTGTAGGGAATCAAAGTCACAAACTCTCACTTCCTCTCACTTCCACTCCAAAATATTTTATAAGCAGGAGTGAGAAGAATGACAAACAAAAGGCAAAAGGAAGAGAAACACAAACTTTCATCATTTTAAGTGAAAAGAATTTTAAAATCTTTGCAAGCTGAGAATCCTAACAATACTGATACTGATTTAAAATTTTGAAACCAACGTAATCTGATTGAGGTTGAAAATCCGAATTCCGTATTCACTCCCCAAAATTCCAATTCCAAAGCTTGCTTCGTTGCAAAAATGTTTTCCACAAAATACAAAATTTTTAAAGAATCTTCTTATATCATTTCAAGTTACGAGCTAAAGATCAAAAGTGCAAGTATAATTTATAAAATACAGGGAATCTATTTGAATATGGATTTTTTCATGAAAAAAACGGAAACGTTCTGGCGTGTGATCATGGGATACGTGATTTTTGTATATATGTAACGCAACTAGAAATAGAAATGGAAAAAATAGAAAGAAAGAGGGAGAAAAAACAGGGTCCTTTGTGCTTTGAGCTTTGCCATTGTATTGACTGCAGTACTAGTGATGCAGTCAATACAGTGGGAAAGTGCAGGAGGATCCCTCCTCAAGTTTGGTAATAGAACTAATAATTTTAGCTACACATGTACTGTTTGTGTCATACGTTTTGTGTATCACATCCCATCAGATCACATCAGAGTAGAAAGTAGAAAGTAGAGACCATGTCTATCTTTCCATCTCTCCGCCTGTCTATCTTTCTATCTTCTGGTTTCAAGTGTTTGTCTGACTGACTGTTATCTATTTGTGTAACAGGATGTGCAATATGCTTAGATTCTAGATTCATAGATAGATAAAAGGGATAGATAGAAAGACAGACAGATCGTGGTGTCTAGATTCTAGATTAAAGAGTGGAGTCTAGCTGAGAGTAAATGGAAAGTTGTTGCATGTTGCAGAGAAAAGAGAGTGAATTTTCTCTCCCCCATCTTTCTATTTTCTCTTTCCTCCTTCCGTTTTCCTCCCTTTCTCTTTCTCTTCCTCTTCCTCTTGTATCTACTCTTCTACTCTTGTTCTTACTTTTGCTCTTGCTCGTCACAGTTGTTGCTCTTCTCATAAAAACGCGGATTTGACACAAGACAATCAAGTAAGTCTATCAAAAGAAGTACAAGTAGAAGTAGAGACACTCACTCACTCAACCACTTTACTCCTTCACTCCTTCACCCACTTCACTCATGTACTTTCTACTTTATGCACAAGTACTCGTAGAATTCGTATTTTGAATTTAAAATCCCGAGCTGTGAATGGTTATATCATACACTATATTCTGTATTATGTATTATATATTATATTTTATATTTCACACGGTTGTTGACTCGTTTCAAATTTATTTATATTTATATTTATATTTATGTTCTTACACTCATACAGCTCATGCAGATTGTGCACAAGAGACAAGAGTTCTCTTCATCCTACATCCTACATACTTTTCAATCTGTAGTACTGTAGTATAGTATGTACGCACTAAACTAAACGAGTCACTGGAAACTGGAAACTGGAAATTCTAAACTCGGAAGCAGAACGTGCATCCAATGAAAAAGGAAGCGCTCATACTTTTTCACATCCACGTTTGCTTCTTTTCCATGGAAGCTTGCGATTATTTTGAGCGTTGAGAGTTTTGAATCCTGTCAAAAGCCAGTTGCACTGATAGTGAAGCGCATCCTTCTTCTTCTTTTTCTTCAACAAGGGTACAACAAGGAAATGAGGATGATGAAAATATTGTACGCACAGATGAAAGATGAATTACAGCTTGCTCCTCTTCAGTCTGAAGTCTGCTCAATGCTCAAGTAAAATGTAAATAAAGTTGACAGCACAGGGCTGCAGTTTAAACACAAATTGAATTTTGAATAAGAAGGGAAAACATTCACTGACGCGTTATTCCGATTCCGATTCCGATTCAGAATCTGAAGCTGAATCTGAATTCAATGCTCATGTATTTATGTCAACTAGGGCTCAAAGCTCAAAATTCAACACATTCACCAAACACTGAATACTGAATACTCAAGACAACTTGTCTTATATCTCTTTCTCTTTCTGTACTTTTGAGTCGACGTTCCCTATTTTCTATTTTCTACACTATATTGTATTTTCTATTCTGTGTCCAAATGCTCGGGTTGAAAGCTGACGTTTATCTTGTTCATCATCATTACCATCTTTATCATTATCATAACCCTATTCCTTGCCATTATTTATTATTACGAGTGACTTTGGGGTTCCGAGTGTCACACAGAGTCAAACCAAGTGTCACATCTACAACACAGTCAAGTAGTCGAGTAGTCGAGTAGTCAAGTTTAGGGCTGCGGAAAGGAGAAAGAAGGGTGCACTAATGCAGCAACCACCAAAGTCTAGAGACTAGCGTCTAAAGTAGTACAAAAGTCAAACAGAATTTATTTCCCTGATAAACACCCTTCAGGTTTTATCTCAATAGACAGTAGACGTACAACGTACAACGTACAAGTTGATGACAAATAACCAATAACGAACAACGGTTTCTAGATTTACTCTAGGAGATTACGTAGCTAATTCTATGAAAAAATTACTTGTTTTCACAGAAACTTGTAGTTGAATGACGATGACGATGACAATTGACGAAATGGAAATGATAGTTTGAATTATAAATGTATAATTTCCTCTCAAAATTCACTGGATACTGGATACAAAAGTAATCCACTTTTTTCTATTTATTAAAGACTTGTAAATTGTGATAGGAATTGTAGAAGTAGAAAAACAAGAGGGAGTTTCACTTTCACTTTTCCTCACAATATAAATTCGGATGGTTTTTGTTCCACTTTTTGTAAAAGATGGAGGATCAAGGTTTAAATATAATTTGTATTCTGGTTCACACTTGATCTATATAGAATGTAGAATTTAGAGTGTAGAGTGTAGAGCCTTTTTTGTCTTAAAATTTACATTCGTTTAGCCGGCAGTCTGGTGGAAATATTGAAATACGGATACGAATACGAATACGAATACGGAAACGCGGTAACGTGGAATCAAGTAGATAAAATCAAGTTTCTGTATTGCTTGTCCTTGACGAATCTTGTCTTTATTTTTCTCGGCTCGTCAAGTAATGTCGGAGAAGAGACAAGTCTACATGAGAGTCTCGAGTCTCGAGTCTTGAGTCTCGAGTTGAGTCGAGAGGATAAGACGGATTCTCGTATTTGCTTCTCTTGTTTGTTTCCGTCTGGTCTTCTGGTCTTCTGGTCTACTTTGGAGGTTGATCTGTTATGGTCTCAAGCCTCAAGCCTCAAGCCTCAAGTCTCAAGTCTCAAGACAAGAAGAGGGAAGAGGGAACCGAAGCTCTTTCTTTCTTCCTCCAAAAGAACAACAAGTAATTCAAAGGCTCAACCAGAACTGTTGGATTAGAAAGCACTCAACTTGGCCTACAAGAGACGACTGTACGAATACGAATACGAATACGCCTTGGACTGGTAGAGTTTAGATCAAGACAAGTATCTACATAAGTTAGCAAGTCAGTTGAATTGCAAGTTTCCCCGTTCCCCGTTCCCACCAAAGCCGCTGCACCAAAACTGAGTCCAAAGCCAAAGCCAACACCAAAAGAGTCTCACCACACAAAACCAACACCAAAGTCAGTCCGTTGTCTACTAACCTCCGAGTGCAGAATGAAAATTCAACCCAATCTGCTTCTTTTCTTCTAGTTTTAGATCTTTGAATGCAACATCTTTGTAGGTAGTAGGTAGTAGATGCAGATAGAGAACGTAACAAAAGGTGAGTTAATGCAACGTAACTGGTAACTGTTACAAGGAAGATTTAGACTCAAGATTCTGGATTCTAGATTCTAGATTCTAGATTCTAGATCCGTCGTCTACAAGCACTCACTGACTAGACTGTTGGACTGGAGCTTACTCAGCTTTTCACCGCTTTACTCAAAACCTGAACCCTAATTCAGCAGAGAGCAGAGTCAGAGGCAGAGGCAGAAGAAAGAGAGAGAGAGAGAGAGAGAAAGGGGGAGAGAAACCCACTCGGCGTATGTATATGCCAACTATCTACCTATGCCAAGCCAAGCCAAGCCAGCCGTTGAAATACATAGTGTACATTTAGAACCGAGAAAAGCTAAAAGAGTGGTTCAAGTGGAAAAGAGAGAGAGCGTAGGATATCTGTAAATGTATAGGAAATGTGGGGAGAACATGAACATTGAGCATTGAACATTGAACATTGAAAGTTGCACATAGAACATAGATGAACCAGACACTACACGTAGACTAGCGTAATATGGGGTGTCAAAACGTGCTCATGCGTCCGTGCATCCTTTCTTTCTTTCTTTTTTTCTTTCCTTTTCTTGTACATTCAAAAGTTTCTACTTTCTACTTGTACGTACAATGTGCAATATCTAGTGCATGAATGTCTCTTACCTTTTACTTTCTCTTCTTCGTCTTGTTCGTTTTCTTTGAGACTTGGGGTAGTAAGTAGTAAGTAGTAATGGATGGAAGGAAATACGAATATAGGAATATAGGAATACCTTTCTCTCTTTCTTGTTGAACACTCTCTTTGTCTTTTTTAACTTTTGTTGTTATTTTCATTCTGCTATTCTTTGTTCTTCGTGCTCTTAGCAGTAGTTTCTACTTCCTAGTTTCTAGTTTCACTTGCTTCTTTTCAAGTTTAAAAGGATGCATCAAACATCATGCACAATGCACAGTACATGTAGCGAATGATAGACGACAGACGAAACATGACTTTATGCTCCATGATGGCACAACCAAAAGCAAAACCGACACCAAACCAAAGACAAAACCAAAATAGAAGGTATATTAAGATGATGTGAGTCCCGCACATCATCAGTGTCATAAAATACAGTGGGGAAATAGATGGAAAATTCAAAATTCAAAGTCACCCCATCCCCTCCTGTCAGACCAGATACCAGGAAACAGATTAAACTCGTCTACATCTCCTTCTTCATTTTATGTATCCGTATTTCATCATGTGACACCAAACACCAAACACCAAACATCAAGCTCACGGCAGATTTATGATATTTATACTTTATGCTCCTCCATGAAATTCAAATGGAAATTAATAAAAGCTTCATGATTTATGCAACTTTGAGGAGACGAAATATGGTGGTTCGTCTATATTTACATTCTATATTGTGCATTATATATTATGTCTAATGTCTAATGTGTAATGTCTAATGTCTAGACAAATAAAGATACTTTGGCTTTATTTATACGCTTTCCTCTTTGTTATTGATGCGAGGCTTTCATTACGCAGAAAATTATGCAAGGATGATGGATGCACAAAAGATGCAGTTTCAGATGAAGGAAACAGTCAAGAGTCAAGTCTAACTAGAAAAAGGAAAAAGGTACAACAGATTTGCATAATAGGGAAATTCCATTTTTATTTCCTTTCTGACTCGTTAGGAATCGTCAATTTGCGTCCTGCATTCCGATTTTCCGACTCTTCTGCCTCTGGAAAATCCTGCTCAACCCTTTCAACTTTTAAAATGCATCTTTATATTTTTGCAAAACGGTTGTCAGTTGTGGGTTGTGAAAGTTTTGAAAAAGTTGTGACTTTGGACCAGAAATCCGTAAAATTTCCATTGATATTATTTTTTTGACCTACATGCAGATGTAGATGTGATCGTTTTTTATTGAGCAGCATAACCATACAATGACAGTAAAAGTCAAGTAAGCTTGGCCTACTTTTAAACTTGAGGTGAAAAATCAAAACGATGGCACGTGAAATTTTCACCCTCGTTGAGTTTACCATAAATTCTGAAGGAAGGCCAAAGCTGCTGTACTGTACTGTGGAGGAGAAAAGTAAATAGTAAACGGGCATTATTAAGACGTAATTTCTTAATTGACAAGGTTTAAAAGGATTTCCTCTAATTTTCTTTTCAGACTCTTTTTATGCATAAATGTTAAGTTGATATTTATGCGCAAGTATTTACCAATGTGTTGTGTATCTGGTATCTACATAAAAAATCTGAATGGATAAGTTAGAGGGTAAAAGAGACAGGAAAAGAAAAGGGAGGGTTAAATACCTTGTAAATTTCCTTTGAAAGGGCTGTGTAAAAGAGAAAAGATTAAGTTCTCCATAAACTACTAATTAATGTTTCCTGCCCAATTTTTCCTTATTCCTGATCGTAGAGCGATAGCCAGTATACAGTAGTCTCACCAGCACCAGCACCAGCTCGAGCCAGGCCAAGTCAAGCAGAGGCTCTGAGTCCAGTTCCACTTACTTACTACACGAGACATAACTCACAAGAGGAAGGTGAACCCTCTATATCTATAGTCCCTGTATAAAAATATATATTATCCATTCTACTGATATGCCCAACAAACAATAGGGAAATACATAGTATAATATAATATAATGCATAGAATGCATATTATGCAACATATCCATCTACAAATGTGCGTGCAAGCAGCGAGCCATTGTCAATGGTAAAAATAGTAAAGTACATTACAATCCAGTGGCATGTCCTATTGTGTATTGTGTATTGTGTATCAATGTTTTCTCATTCTTGCTCCTTGTGAAAAAAACAAGAGTACAAAGTACAAAGTAGAAACGAGGGAGAGAAAAGCGAAAGGAGGAAAAATTGGAAGTGATTTTAGAAATCGTTCCACCTAACCCTTACTCCACACTCCACACTCCACATTACCTCTCCTTTCTCCCAATGACTTTCGGGTAGGAAAACTGGAAAAGTGAAGAGAAGAGAGGAAGCGAGTGTTGGCGTTGGCATGACACGATTTGAGTATTGAGCATTTTGAACTGAATTCATTCCCTCCCATCGCCAATTGCCAATAACCTTCACCCTTCACTTTATCCTCTAAGTTGTGTGCTATGTCTTGTGTCTTGTGTCTTGTGTGTGTGTTTTTAAGTGTAATCATGTAATGTGATGGAAAACATGTAATAATAGTACTTGTACAAAAACACAGGTTGCTGCCTAAACTCTAACGGTCTCTGTGTAATTTTTACCATTACAGATACTGACAATTGCTAATAAAAAAGAAACAGTGGCGCTTAATTTTATTCAAAAATTATGATGGACAAATTAGACAGCTCGTTTTATGGTACAGCAATAGGTAAATTAGATGTATGTTTTGTTTCTGGGCTCTCACCTTGTTGTCTCTTGAAGTTCAAGTCGATTTCCAAGTTGGCTTGGATTAGATTGGATTGGGGTTGACTCGGCTCTTTATAACAACCTTGAGCCTTGTACATTGTACACTGTACACTGTGTATATATAACTCTATGTAAAGCCAGACCAAACCAAACCAAACCAAAATCAAAGCCGAACCCAAAAACCCAATTCAAAACCAAAACCAAAGACTCAGTACTCAATGCTCAATATCGAAATGAAAGTGGCTAGAGAGAGATGGAAAAAATGAGGAAAAGTAGAGGGGAAAGGAGAAAGGAACAAGACGAATTATATAGATTTGTTGAGCTAAAGTAACGCAAAGTAGCGACTATCCTCAATCCATTCTCTTCCGCTGTTCTCCTTATTGCACATTGCACATTCTACATTCGACATTCTACTTTGTACCTTGTACCTTGTAAATTGAACATGGTAGATTGTACATTCTACATTCTACATTCTACATGCTCATATCCATGTTCCATGTATAACGCAATTTGCTCTTTCACTTTTTCTCCATTTCGTACTCCATACTACATTCAAGTCCCACACTTTTATAATATGCACAATGTACAATATACAGTGTACAGTGTACTTGATAGTGCACTGTATATCTGCATTTAAGTGTATAGTGTATAGTGTATAGGCGTGTAAGGAGTGGGTAGAAATACATGAATATGTGAGACGTGTATCGTGCGTACACAGTACACAGTACAGAGTGCATACTATATACTCTATACTCTATATAAATATGCACATGTCCCTCTTTGAGCTATAGATTTAACGAAAGAAAATTCATAGTCACTGCTGTGGACACAGAGTCAGAGTCAGAGTGAGAACCAGTTCCAGTTTGAGTTCTAGTGGCAGTGCAAGTGAGAGAATGAGAAGTCAAGTCATCTAAGACAGAAATAAATCATGTATTCAATATGTATTCAGCTCACCACGAAATGCTTGACTGAATTCTTGCTCTTTTCTCTCTCTTCATTTCATACTTACACGTTGATATATCCGTCCATCTAGAATCTAGAATCTAGAATCTAGATGCATTTGTCTATTTCTTTATTTGTCTATACGTATATATACAATATACACGTGTATAGTTCTGGTTCTTCTCATTCTCCGTCTTCTTTGGCACTTCACTTTTCACCTCACCTTCACTTTTCTCCCTGTCTTTCTCTTTCCCATCACCATTTGCCATTCTCCATTCTCCGTTCTCTGTTCCTTTCCTTATTATTTTCTTACAATTTCCTCTCCACAATATAAACAGATTAACTTGGTACTTTCCACATAATATATTATGAAAGCATATGTATAATGTATGTGTTTATATATATGCCTTGCTTTTCTTTTATTATATTGCTTTTGTACTATGAACTATGAGCTATGATATAAACATATGTACATTGTACATTATGTTATACAAGTATTGTGTGCTTTCATTTCTCCAAATTAGTGTAGCCTCATGTTCTGTCTATTTTCCACTCCATTTTCAGCTCCAGTTTTCACACACTTTGTCTCTCACTTGTCTTGTCTACTCCATTTTCTTTCTCTTGTTTTTGTTCCTATTCTCTTCCCTGCTCTGACTTTGACTCTTTCTCCTCCTTAATTCTTTATGTTACAAGTTACAGCTTTCACCCCGGTCATTCATTCTTTGTCTCAAGTCTCAGGTCTCAAGACTCTATACTCGAGACTCCAGTCTGGAGACACATGAAACCTCGCTGCAAAATACTTCTAGAACAAGCAGCAAGAATCAAGAATCAAGTAGCTGCTTGACGCTAAAAGTCAACAGACAAAGGCCAATCATGATCTAATATGTTGAATGTTGAATGCTGAATACATACACCTTTCTCCATTACATGGATTATAAACACACCGTAAGTATACAAATGTATCTATAGGTTTTAAGTGTCGGATTTAATTGAAACCCTCACCATTCATGATATTACCATGATAATCATTCGCCATGATTATGATGTACAATGAATCTAGAATCTGCAATTTACAATCGTGTCAATCCTACAGTAGAGAAAGTTGGAGGATCTAGAATCTAGAATCTTGAATCTATAGATAAAGAATATACTGTGTAATGTGTATAATATACATAATTTGATATTATGAGATGCGTCAATCCCATAAAACACAAACGTAAGGTATATCGTCTAATTAACAAGATTATTGAATGTTTGAAGTTTGGACTCTGGATTCATGTCGTAACACTTTAGGCGTGGATAGGGTGTGTTTTTATATTATTTTGTTTTCCTTTTCTCGGACAGTCAAAGTCAAAGGGTGAAATTCCAGAGCATATACAATATCAATAGAAGAATAAATGAGCGAACTATCTATCTATCTATCTGAGGATACGGAGCTATGGAATTAAAGTTAATACCATAGAATATCATGTGTTGTGGATTGTGGACTTGTCCTGTTTTTAACAGTGGAAGAGGAGGACGGGAAATGGGAGGAAATGGGACAAGGGACGACGGTCATAATTACAATAATTATACCTGTCTTGGTCACCCGCCTGATCCCCCTTCTACAGTCTACAGTCTACAGGTTTAATGAAAATACTGAAAGTCCATGGTTTGGTCTGGTCTGATATAGTTTAGTTTGGTATGGCATTTGGTTTAGTGTAAGCTGTGAGCTTGACTGTCCGCTTCTTTTTTAATCCCCTGAGTCAACAGTAATTACTTTGCGTGCTTCTCATTCTCTCGTAATTCGTATCGTAACCTCGTATTATCATACCTCGTAGATTCCTAGATATTGTACCGTCCTACAATTTTAACAAGAAAACACAAGAAAACACAAAATTTACCTTTTCATTCCATTTCCTTTGTTTTCTCTGTTTACTGTACACTGTACACTGTACAATTTACAGTCTCCTGTATTATCAACTCTTCTCTATTCTCTATTCTCTTTTCTTTGCAGCTCGGACATGACTTTCAATTTCCTTTGCCCCATTTCCCATTTCTTTCTTTGCTTTCACTCCACCCTGTCCTTTCTCCTTTCATTCTCTTCTCACTTCTCAGGAGACTAGCATTAACTGCCTTGTGTAACTACTTGGTAGGTTTGTAAGCTTGTGAGAATTGAGTATTTGAGAATGCAAATATACATGTGATTATATAATGCTTTACTTATATAATATAAAGTATAAAGGACGAATGGTCGTCATGTGACGTCTGACCTTTGAATTGGTCTAATTATCTTTACCTACCTGAAGAAGACTCTTCTCTTTCAACCTCGGGCCTAGTGGACTGTGATGTATAAATCTAATTAAATTCTTCTTGGCCCACTTTTATGTATCTTCCTCTTCAGACAGTACACTGTGTACCGCTGTCCCTTTGAACATTGACTACTGTCTAAACTTGTTGTTTTCTAAATCTAATATGTGACCATCACATGTTTTAAATTCTTGTTCCAATTGAAACGTACCCTACAAATGTAAGCAATAAATATAAAAATCTAAATCGTGGCAAAGCACGATTTTAAATCTCGCTTTATGAATTCTTCATCGCGAGAGGGTAGTGCAGC
>JAQGBH010003088.1:0-21304 GCA_034698265.1 Sminthurinus aureus | reverse complement strand
AGCCTCAAATAATTCCCCAGTACCCAAGAAAGTCTTCAAATAATTCCCCAGGGGAAACATTCGGAAAAATACGGTAGAACTATATACATGCGTGTTGTATGCATTTGAGAGACAGGCGACGCTTTAGGTATTATTATACAAGAGTAATTATTAGCGCTCATTGCCTATCCTCAACTCAAGATCTCAAGACTCAAGATTCACTCTTACTTTTTTCTCTCTTGTACATTGTATAATAATATAATATATATAATATACCTCTGTCACTCCCACGCCTAAGAATTTGTCTTTTTACAATACACGTACATACATACATAACATGTTACAAATTAAGAAGCATATAATATATGTACACACCATACACTGCAGAGATGATGAGACGAGATAAGATGAGATGAGTTGATACGATATGAAATAAAAAGAGAAATTTTCTTCCATTTTTTTCCCTTCTTCTTCCCCCTTTTATAGACATGGCTAAATTTCGTGATGTTTGCTGGGATTTGAACTTACGAGGAGCGGTTGGTGAGAGCTGTCTTCATTTGTGTTTACTCAGTAAGTGCAAAACAGAAATTTATTGTCATTCATGTATGTACATTGTACAATGTACATGAGCATATAAATAGTCATACCATTAAAACGACTTGTAGTCACAATATTTGAAAATGTTCAATAATATGATGCACTCCATTTTACATTTTACTACTCATGACTGGTGTCTGATGTTTATGTAGATAGATATTGTATAACATATCCTTTTTGTTTCCTTACAAGACAAAAATTTCCTTTTTCATTAGAATCGGAAGTATACTTATTATGTAACATTTTTGATGGATATTATTTCATACTTTCTATCAAGGATGACAGGCAATCTTTCAATCATTGTAAATAATGCCATGATGAATTCAATCTTTTCAATCACACTATGTATCTCCATGTATTCTGCACGCGCATGCGCCAGTTTTATGTGTAGATACATACGTGATTGAAAAGATTGAATTCATCATGGCATTATTTACAATGATTGAAAGATTGCCTGTCATCCTTGCTTTCTATATCTGTGTTTACTAAACATACTCCTTACACCTTACACGTACAATATCATTTTAGATGCAACATCCGTCCATGCAGAACTCGCAAAACGATTAATTAGCTTCTATCCTAAACTCATCAATGATGTGTACATGTCTGACGAATATTATGGAGAAAATGGTAAGATGTTTTCTGTTTTTATCTATTTAAACACCTATAAATTTTCAATTTCAGGTTATTCTTAAATTTTGGCTTTGTGAAACACCACAAGCCTCAATATAATAATTAATAATAATAATATACTACACATGTCTTACATATGTGTGCACCTTGTGTCATTTTTTCAACAGTCTTACACATGGCCATTGTCAACGAGGATCCAGCGATGGTTAAATTTCTTTTGGATAATGGAGTGAATGTACAAGAACGCTGTACTGGGTATGATTATGATTTATGATAACTGTTTTACCACAAAAAATCTATGCTGTTAGCTGTTATAAAAAATTCAAATCGTTTTTAATGTAAAACAAGAAATTGATCTTTCAGTTCCTTTATGAGCCCAGAGGACCAAAAATATTCCAGAACGGATGTTCTCGAGCATGAATGGGTTACTCGAGATGTAACTACAAATTATGATGGGTAAAAAAGCACCTGGATTCCCTATACTTACTAAAATATTGAAACAATTCCAAATTCTAAAAACTAAAAAGTACTTGATAAATTAGAGGTGAATATTAAATTACATTAAATGTTTTGAATATTTTAGCTATGTGTACTGGGGGGAATATCCAGCTTCCTTTGCAGCCTGTTTAGGTCAAGAAGAATGCTATAGATTGATTTTAGCTAGAGGTGCTGATCCGAATGCTCAAGACACAAATGGGAACACCGTTTTGCATTTACTTGTCATCCATAACAAAATTGTAAGTAACTGTATATATGACTTGTTATTGTATTGATTGTTTGTTATACATATTCTAAGGCTTAACAGTTAACATTGCACAGGATGCACCACAATTTTTCATTTTTTATTCCCTATTCACTATACCATGTTTTTAATTTTTAAATACATAAGAATTTTATCATAAAATTTAACAGGCTAGCTTCAACATGGCGTATGAATTGGGAGCGGATTCGGGTATAAAGAATAACTTGAATCTCACGCCGTTGACACTAGCTGCAAAATTAGCTCGAAAAGAACTATTCTTCCACATAATGAATATCGAACGAGAAATTTATTGGCAAATTGGAAGTATAACTTGTGCGGCATATCCTCTTACACAACTTGACACAATAGATGTAACCAACGGACAAATTCAGAAGGAGTCTGCCCTTAATCTCATTGTGTTTGGAGAGACGACAATGCATTTAGAGTTGATGGAAGGTCCTGTGATTGATCTGCTGCATGCAAAATGGAATGCTTTTGTCAAGTTTCGTTTTTACAAGCAGTTTGTTCTCTTTGCAATTTATTTTGCAATTTCAATGACCACGTTTGTGACAAGACCAATTCACCGAGTCGGTGTTGTTGCTGGCAGTGGAGGTGGAGGAGGAAATTCCACTTTTCTCTTTGGAAATACAACTTTCAATTCAAATCAAAGTCTGGTTCTAGTCACGGGACTAAATGTTAGTAACCTTCTCACATTTCCATTCTCAGGAAATCTGACAGATATCATTGTGGACGATGGGAATTTCAGTGCATCCTTGGCTGCATTAAACGGGAGCAATATAGTTTTAGACTGGCTAGGACAAGGAAATGGAACAGATTTATCTTACACCAATAAGTCAACGAGTGGAACATTAATGAATAAATATGGGTATTGTTTTGTACAAGTGACTACGACAAAAGACATAGTGCGTGCAGTCTGTGAAGTTTTAATGCTAGTTGGATCCGTTTCTTTTTTACTTGGAGCAGCAAGGGAATGCAACTTTTTAGGAGGTAAAAGATGTGACCTACCGCGTAGTTGTAGTATTTTTTTCTCCTTCTCGATTGAGTTAAAAAAGAGAAAAAAACTGGAAAAAAATTAGTTGCCATTTCTTTTATCTTTGCAGCATCCATGTTCTTTGAAAATTTGGCCACGGCACCGAGTCGAGTCATGTTTTTATTTTCAAATATTATGGTGATTGCAATGGCTGTTCTCAGAGTACTTTGCTTGGAAGTAAGTATTTGAAAATTTACCCCTCTGCAATTTTTTTAAATATTTTCCCAAAACACAAAGTGCGCTTGTACCTTGTGTCTTGTGTCATTTGTTTACAATCTAGAATAAAACATAAATTGTACTAATGTTTTATTTTGATGTTAGGAAATTGAAGACATTGTAGCCATAATCGTGATGTTGACTACTGCACCATATTTTCTTTTCTTTTGCAGAGGGTAAGACCTCTGGATTCTGTACAACAAAATTTCTATTCCTATTTAATTAACCCATTGTAAATAATAAAATTAATAATATAAAGAAATGTACATGTGTAATTGATGTCACTATTAACTATGACAAGATTTTTTGAAACGTTTTCAGATTTAAAACTGTTGGACCATTCGTCGTGATGATTTATCGTATGATCACTGGAGATTTACTCCGTTTTGTAACTATTTATTTAGTTTTTGTCATGGGATTCTCTCAAGCATTCTACATAATTTTTCTTTCATATAAAAAACCACCAGATGCTCCAAATGAGCCTGGTCTGGAAAATCCAATGGGAACTCCTGCAGAGTCTATCATCAATATGTTTATGATGTCTCTGTCATCCTTTGACACTACATTTGGTGCTTTTAAAGAAACGGATCATGAAGTGGCTGCAAAACTCTTATTTGTTGTTTACATGGCCATTGTTGCAATTTTACTCATTAACATGTTGATCGCCATGATGGGTAATACATACACGAAAATTGCAGAGACTAAAAATGAGTGGCAGAGACAATGGGCTAGAATCGTCCTAGTAGTGGAGCGAGGTGTGAGTCCGAAAGAAAGGCACACGAGGCAAGGGCGTTATTCTCAACCGATGGCTAATGGTACGAGAGCATTAGTTCTCCGATTAAATCAATCAGAAGATGAGAAAGAAGAAATGAAGGAGCTTTTGGACATTCGTAGATTGCATGAGAAAAATAAAAACCGTCGACTGCAAAAACTAAACGCAACACAACTGGATTTGAAACAATTAGCACCAAGAAGATCTATTGCCAATACACTCCTACCGGAAAAAATGTACATAGCAACAAATGTTAAATTGGATGACGATTTACTGGCGTTAATGAATGAATGAAGATTTATTTGATTTGGGTGGGCACTGGGCACCCTCTCAACTGTACTCGAGTATATAATTGTATACTTATATAATAATATTTAAATCCGTGTCCGGTGGCGTCACTCGGTCTAAGATAAATGGCTATTACTCTGGCTAAGAAAAAACGGCTTTAATTGTGTCTACAATAATCTACTATAATTATGAGAACACTTCAATAAAAAAATATCGAGAGCTGAAACTGAGCAACCCAACTGCAACATATTTACAATAGCGCACAAGTGATTCAGTGTTTGGCTTTAAATGAGCTGCTGAAGAGAATGTAAAGCATTTTGAAATGTAAAGAGTTTTGGCCGATCGGATTTTGTATACAGATTATGTTCCCCATCATTTGGTGGGCGTTTTTACTTGTAAATTATAATTATTGTAAAGAAACATTCTGTACTTTTTACAATGGTTCTATTTTCTTTCTTTCTATCTCTTCTCCCTGTCTCTCGCTTTCCCAAAGAGACGAGTAAAAAAAAAAGACAATTTTCAGCATTACCTGTGTTTGTTGTTCCACATTATTCGATGGGTTTAGTAGGCTGGCGTGTAGAGTATGTATTCTTGTTGGTGTACCGACCACTACTACAAAAAAAATTTTTAGTACCGACAGTTGACAGTTGGACGTTTTTAGGTTAAAATTTAAAATACAAAACTACAGAAGTTTTCCATAATACGCTAAACCGATTTACTTGCGTATACAGAGAGATCTTAGGATAGAAATCTAGAATAGATTATACATATTATATGTTTGCTACGCCTTTGTAAGGTATATGTATTATCATCCAAATTATAAATGTTTCCAAAGTAGAGAAATTTTTGTAGGGTGCTGGTCGCAAAAATTAATACGCTTTCTTATACGCTATAAATATATTACATTTAATTTTATTTAGACAAATTTCACATGGAATGTGTAATAATATAATATTTTGTTACAAACTAAGATAATTTTATTGACCATTGACTATTGAATATTGAGCTTTATGTGAAATTGGTCCGTGCATATTTCTGAAAAAGGTACGGCTTTTTCCATTCTTAAATCGTGAATCTTGTCAGTACTCGGAGAAAGTTCCAGTTTACCAACTGAATCCAAGAACAAATGTGAAACTTGACTTAAAATCATCATTGATCACCTGGGTTTGGAGCACTAAAATTAATTCGCTCCAAACCAAGTTATTTAAGAATCCCATTTTACCTTTGTTGGCCATTTGATCTGATACAATATGGGACATAAATATGGCGTACTAAGCAAACCTCCACAAAAGCAAGTCTCAGGTTTCAATTCTTACAGTGGATACATAATACTGTACATTTTTTAGAAACATGGATAGAACAATCTCATAGAAAAGCTCCTATGCAACATACACATGTCAATTTAAAATAAGAAATGTTATACTAATTCTTTTGTTATTGTATTGATAATATCCGTACATCGTACATTGTTAAAATTGTACAATGTGTAATTTAAATGTGAATATTTAAAAGTGATAATAAATGTACTTGATACATGTTTACATACGCCGAGAACTGGAGTTTTTGATTTTTGATTTATCTCGACTTTTATATTTTTTTTTTATCAATCCCAATGCATGAAACGGAATTTAATTAAAACCAAATGAGAATTCAAAACCATAAAACATAAAACTGAATGCACGTTATGTCATTTAAAAAATTGCTGTACATTGTAAGTCACGTTCATTTTTGAAGAATACACATAATGTGTACTAAATTATCGGTTGATCTTTGCAGTAAGTAGTATCTATTCGGAAAAATACATGTTTAGTTTTTGTGGTTGTAGTTAATTAATTATTAAATGTGTCCTATTTTATCGCATAGTACAAAAGGCACTTCCTCTGCGGCTTTACATATGTTGTAATACATGTGTAATTTGTATGCATGACATTTAATTTAATTTGACTTTTATTAACCTGTTAATTAACATAACGAAGTAATAAAGGTCATTCTTTCCTGCTGTTGATTATAGTTTGTTCAAAATTTACAAAAATACTGTAAGTTATTTGTGCAGTTGTCCATTTATTTTCATACAAGTGTATTGTTTTCAATTTTGAGTGGTCCAGTTATTCCATGTTAAAATTTAAAAGTATATTAAAACCGTGGATTCGGTAATCAGTGTACATTGTGCATTGTACACTGGACGCTCATTGTACATTCAGAAAAATACTCAAGAGTAATCAAAATGAAAATGTCAGAATTTTCCTCAAAAACATTACTACTTTATTGTTTATTGAGCCAGTTTTCCATTTCTTTTGGATATGTAATACAAGATAAGGTTGATGCCTACGTAAGTTCAAAATGTACAAGCTATGACTTCAAAGTTGTAGTTTGATTTAATTTCCATTTTTCTGAAAATAATCTACATTTATTGGAAAACATGCTCACACGCATAAAAGCAGGTTAAAAATATTTTGTTTTTTTTGAATGTTTTCAAAGAATTACCTAGCTCGATTTGGTTACATAGAGCCAAATACTGTGAACGACATGAATACAGTTGAAGCTAGACCTTATTTGATGGAGTTTCAAAAAATGTTTGGGATCACTCAAACAGGTCAACTGGATTCCAAAACAATGCAGATGATGAACATGCCAAGATGCGGAAATAAGGTAAGAAAAAGAAAAGGGAAAAGTTACGTGTGTGTATATTGTATATACATACATGTATATGAATACCTGTTCAATGGATAAAAAATAAACTACATAAGTACCTATGTAACTATATTTATGTTCTATGTATTATACGTCTACATAATACATACAGATGTATAGAGTATTTTTAGTGAAACTTTTTTTTTTGAAAGGATATGAACACACCAATGAATTCAGAACAAGGTTATATTCGAGTACAGCGATACGCAGTGAGCCGCGGATGGAGAACCCGAGCCTTAACCTACCGAATTACACGACATTCATGTAATTTTTACTTCCTCGAATTTTTACTTAATTTTGATTTTATGTTCATGCGCTCTAAACTCTTGATATATAGCTTCCCAGGAACTTAATCGAGAATCCGTGGAAGCGGACATCGACAAAGCTTTCAGGTATGTTTAAATATTTTCCATCATTTTCTTTCTGTACAGTGAACGGATATTAAAATGAATAGTCGCAAAGCGTTTTGAAAACCACGTACAACGTATATTTTTTGAATCAGGATGTGGGAATCTGTGACCAATCTAAATTTTACAAAGGCTTCACAAAATCAACGAGTAAACAATAACCAAATCTAAACCAAATCAAAAATTTACATTTGCATAGACGTTGACATTTAAAGTCTAAATATTAATGTTTCTTTCTTCCTTTTTTATTCTAATTTTTACAGATTGATATTGATATTCAATTTACAGCAAAGAACCATTCTGATGATGCCCCTTTTGATGGACCTGGAATGACATTGGGTACCTATTTTAAAATAATACATGCATGTGTGTATTAGCAGTTTTCACTATTTCATAACCAACACAATCATTTTATTTATTGCATGACCTAAATTTTTAGCTCATGCTTATCTCCCGCGAACACGTTATGCTGGATATGTCCATTTTGATGATTCGGAGGTTTTTAGTTTTATTTTTACAAAAATTCAACATCAAAGAGTTTCTATACTATAATAATAATACTTAATACTCTTTTCTGAACTTTACATAATAAAATAAATTTATAAAACAATTAGCCATGGCTGACAAGAAGTCCAAGAGTCGAAAGAGCAAGCAGAAGAAGAGTCGACGTACTATTTGTGGCTATACATGAAATTGGTAATTCAAAGTGTTTTTATGATATTTATAAATTCTGAAGTGTTACAAAGGGAGACATAAAATTCATGGAATGTTACATGTGATGTGTTTTGAAACTACAAACGCTTGAGAGTATTTAACTGGTCTGGTATCTAACTATAAATGTACCGATTATAGGCCACTCATTGGGACTTCTTCATTCAAATGTGAGGGGGGCAATCATGGAACCCATGTATCCAGGATACATACAGGATTTACAATTACATAACGATGATATTGCAGGAATAAGGGTATTTCATTTAAAACTTTTACTCTCCTATCTACCGTGAAAGAGAAAATTATTCTATGACTGTAGTGTTTCAGAAGCATGTAAAGTACTCTTTTGATTTTCCAGAGCTTGTACGGGGCTAGAGAGTTACCCGTTTCTACAGCAAGGACTACAGAAACATCAATCAGTAGAAATCAAACAAATACAAACCAGTCTCCTGAAGTCAGTTTATGTGATGATCCAAAAATTGATGCTGCTTTCACCACCAAAAGAAAAATAAATGTGTTAAAAGGTTTTGCTTTTCTGCTATAAATACTTAAAACATGCTATACACTGTAGAAAAACAGACTGTAATTAAGATGCATTAAGATGCCTTTTAATTGTTAAATATATTATGATGTATGATATCTTGCCTAACGTACATTATGTGTCACAGGAAGTTACATGTACACCATAGATAGCTCGGCTCGCAGAGGGGTGGTTAAAGGGCCAAAACGAATAGAGAAAGTGCTTAAAAATTTTGAACCTCCAATGGATGCTTGTTTTACCCAAAGAACTACTGCAAATACATATTGTTTCAAACAGAACATGTACTGGAGAATTTCGGGAACAAAGATGAGTCAAGTGTCTCCACAAAACATGACATTGAGTTTCCCTGGAATTCCAAGGGATGTCGACGCGGCATTTGAATGGCCTAGAAATGGAAGATTCTACTTCTTCAAGGGTATTTTAACTAACAATTTGTTTGTCACTAAATAATATCAAACAATTTAAGTAATTCACGAAGGATAAAAAACTATGACCAACTTGAATGTATACGTCCAAATTAGTAATTAATATAGAATGTAGAATGTAGAATGTAGACTAGATGAAAATAGTTACTGATCGGTGGTTACAAATTTAATTTACGTATACAGGTGACCAGTACTGGGTATTTGATCCTACAGCGAGGAGTAATTTTGTACGTTCTGATTATCCACAACCTATTTCAAAACTGGGTTTGAACGTGAACTCTATTGATGCGGCATTTGTCCATCCAAGGAGTAATAGAGTTTACGTGTTCAAAAATGAATCGTACTGGCAATTTCGCAATAACCTACCCATGGTATGTGTATATTTACAAAAAAAGAAATTTATATTATAAAAATTCAACATTCAAGAAAAGACGTTTGTAAAACAAGATATTTCCACTAATTTATTTTTTGCTTCCAATTTCTACAGGTTCTACAAATGCAACCGACACCATCCCGTTTATTGTGGCCTAACTGTACTTAATTCACATCGAAAACTACTACTAATCTTCTAAATACCTGCTCATTTTTTGTATTGCTTTTGATTCATTTTTCATAATATTTGGTAATACCAAAAGTTAATACATGCAAACGCAATCAAAAAATACCAAAGCCACGTACATATACCCTATAGTATATAGTATTATATATTTAAAATTTAAAGAAACCACAGTTTTATTTGGTTGAGAAATCCGAAGAGCCCAACTAAATTTTCATAGCATTTCAATTTACTCAAATTGAAACCGAATATAAATAGAGGCACAAAAAATCTAGCACTAGAATTCCAATGGAATTTCAATACCAATTAATTGTAGCATATTTTTCGACATACGTGTACAATACATTATGCAGTGTGAACAACCAGAAAGAGTGAATCAGTAGAAGAAAGCTCATTATGACAGTGTAATTCCTTATTTTCAGGAAAAATATGGACTTAAACAAAACACGATTTTTAGTAAATTTCTTTTCTTCTTCTTGTATCAAGTGATCTGTTAGGTATTTCAGTATATATCTGATGAATTTCATGATTATTTCTGTCTTTTAAAGTACGTTTTCTTTTGCGTTTAACATAACAAAATATGATGTTAGTTCTTTGTCGATTCGGCAAATGTTTGGTGAAAACATCAGACCTTTTCTTTGAAAATAAAAATGGTTTTATCCCTTATGGTCATTTGTGATTTATAAATAATTCTGTTTCCTTTCTAATTTCTACAGAATTAGAGAGCAAAATCAGATGTCAAATCATGGCCATCCGCTCATTTCTAGTTATGTTTATGATATCTTATATCCTATATGTTACACCTTAAAACTTAAAACACAACCGTCATTAAAACCTTCTCATTTTTCGTGGATAACAAAATTAAAATATTTGTAATTCTGTGAATAATCATTTTATTTTACATTTCATACAGCTATATCCACATACATACATACATGTATGTATTATTTTTTTGTTTACTTTTCCATTGCACAATTTGCAATGATGAATGAATCCTGAATACACCCAGCCCTGCATAAAACATGAGCTTCTGAAAATTTCAATGAATTATGCCCTGTATCTTATCTGAATACACCGCATTCTTTTCTTTTTTTCTCTCTCTCTCTCTCTCTCTCTCTCTTTCTCTATTTCAGATTTCGGACAATGAAATTACATTGTAATATCATTTTCAATTGAGTAAGCCACCGGAAAGATCAAAAACTGAATATTATCCGAGGACATTGATCACCACAATACACTAAGTTTATATTGTGTGCCAATACGATAGGACTTTTCAGTTTTTTGTAATCTACTGATTACTAATATATTTCATACACGGTAAAAGAGATATCAGACCAGAACTTTATGTACATGTACTGTTTTCCTCTAAATTCTAAATCAACGATATTTTGCAATTTGCACATTGTACATTGTGCATTGTGCATCCATGATAATAATTACCAGAGCCGATTTCATTCGTCCACTTATTACTGTTTAATTTTCTGCGAATATGACATATGTTGTACGTTTGGTGTTTAACAAGAGTTTATTTTACAATAAACAATTACACTCTTCATTCATGATCATTTTTACCATTTACGATTGACAAGGATTAAAATCCATAGTATATAAAATTATGCATATTCAGTAATGTCTAAGTAAGTACATACGGTCCATATGTATTTTTACTAGAATCGTTCTAGTATCATGTACAAAATAATGTCACTTCAACTCGAGAGTACGTACTTGCGTAATGTTAATTTAGGCAAAATGAGACATGAGTTCTACCGGTAAATATGGACAGGCACAAATAACTATTGCCTAGTCCATGAGATCAGCCTTCATATAAAACCATCGTTTGCACAACAACACGAAAAGTAATTTCATTGCTTACTGGTGCATGTTTGAGGGTGTTTTCCATATTATTTGAGTACATAATACTATGTATTATGTAGTGTGGATGTAAATGTCTCTGGAAAAAAATGAAGAGCTAGATGAAAGACAATGAGAACAAAATTTGACACACAAATATGTATGATTTTTCTGTGAGCTATGTATTATGTATATGGGTTGATACAAACAATACAGGAGGGTATTCATACAGTAAATAACAGCTATCTATCGATAGAGAGTCTAGTCTATGGCCAAAACGAAAAGCCTGCTGAGTGCTGAGAGTCAGTCACAATTCATAGCTACAGTCAGTTTTTGGAATTTGTATCTAAATATGTGAATAAATATTAAATACATGTACACTGTTCACTGTACACTGTACACATATGCAGAATATGTTAAAAACCAGTCGATTGTTTTTATATTACGAGTTACGAGCAATGCATTATTTAAAGCTCCATACTAGATACTAGATAGAATGAGCAGTGAGGAGTAATTTATAAAGGGGAAAATGAAATGGACAAAATGCATAAGTTCAAATATGTACATAGGAGTACGTGTTTGTGTATGCTTAGATTGAAATGGATCGTGAATGTACAAATATGTCCATGTCATTTTTCTGTTGTTTTTTTTTCTATTTTGTTGTTACTTTATCTGGCCATGTGAGATGTGATGAGCCTCTCTCCCAATTTATCTATTCTCCCTCACTCATTCAGTTACTGTTGAATGTGAGCATTGTGTTTGGTGTAGTTTATTCTCTCTGACTCGATGTCTCTTTGGCGTACGACGAGATAGCGAAAGTAATTATTATCATGTAGTACGTACTTACATTGAATAATACTATCATGTCTCTTTGACTGTCATTATTGACCATTTTTGGTAGTGGAAAAGGATAGTGCAATGTCACAATTCTAATTTACATGGAAGGAAAACAGTTAGAAATATAGTCAATATGTAGTGAAGGATAGAGAAAAAAACGAGTCGGTATTGTGTATCGTATATTGTATCGTACACTTGATGAAACACAAAACACAAGTTTGTTTCATATTCCTATGTATTTTGCCTGTAAAAATCTGTATTTATTTATTTATTTATCAAAAGTGTACTATTCACTGTACTCAGTACTCAGACAAAATATTCAGTACACCTTTTGTTTATATATTTTTATGTTTGAATCTGACTGCGTATAGGAGAAAAGGTGGACCATCCTCTTCCTTTTTATGTGTTCGGCATTTTTAATTTCAAATTTCAAATGTAGAAGAAATAACATCATTTTGTGTGCTGCTGATCCCTGATCCCTAGCATAATATTTTATATATATTTATCTTTGGCCTGTTATAGAGATCAATTCATTTAATATGTAACGAAAGTAATTCAACTACAAATAATATCATGTACATCATATGATAATTGCATTGATGATATCAATGTCACAACAGTATAAACGTGTATTCTTTGTGCCCATTTATAATTTATATGTATGTATTAAATATCGAATTAAGAGTCCTATGTATTTGTAATAATATCCATAGTGCAGCACACTTCAAACTTCATAATATTATACTTATTTACTGTACACTATATACGTACATGGAGCGAGGAACTACATTTGCAATTTTTCCATTGGTTGTCAATTACTTTTGAGGGTCTCTTGTTTTATATTATCTCATAGAAAATCGGAAACATTTAATGCGTATGTATAGTACTAGTTATTTTAGTCAATGTTTCCATAATATATCCCTGAGCAGTCATGTTCATTGAATTGTAATTCCTATGTAGTGATATAATATTATATATTTTTTTCCTTTTTAAACATTACCAAATATGGACATGAAATACGCATATACGGTATAAAAATACACATTGCGTTAAATAATGAGCGATGTTTGATTAGTGTATTCGGTAATCTGTAGTCATTTGTGAAGTTGTTCAAGATTTTAGGGCCTTAATACAACTATGTCTTGAGTCTTGAAAAATGTAGATAGGTCTAACCGGAAAAATTAAAAAGTGTTATATTCATAATATCGATATTTTTTCATCAGTTTTCAATGAAGACTTATTTCTTTCAGGATGGACAGTAGAACTTTTGTTGCCCATAGACCAATTATTTTGACTAGAAAATCCTCAAGTCTTCAAAAGATGTCATGCGGTAAACAAAATAGATCATAAAACTTCCCACGTAGAGGTTTAAACTGTTCAAAATGAAAAACAAGGAAGGAAGGAAGGAAGGAAAACAAAAACAAACATATACTAAACCTAGTACGCCTCGATTCTCGAATCTCAACACACTCATGAAAACTATTAACTAACCATTAACCATACATACATAAATGTATGAGTATACTTACAAGAAGAGAAGAACACTGCATGAAAAAAACTTGAATTTTGTATTTAACAACAGATGAGACACAAGCGATGAGTAGCACAATATGTACTACTTTTACATTATGTAATATTTATATGCATGCGTCAGATGTTTTGTTGTTGTTTTCAATCGTTTAATACGAATCGTTTAATTACACATAAAACATAAAACACATCATACTCACTACTCAGTAAAGCATACGCACAAACCTGCATGTAAACAAAAAATGTTATAACAAGTAAGCTTTGTTGTGGTTCATTACTGTTTCATGTTTCATTCTGTATAGCCTAAATAACTTACTCCCTCAATTCTGGAAGGAAACAGATTCTCACTATAAATTCACATAATATTTTTATGCTTGTGTAATTGTGACCTTGGAGGGAGTCATGTGTATTCTTAAACCCATTTGTGTATAAATATGGTAATAGCTAAATATCATATGAAACACTTACGCATTATGTGGAGAACTGATGATTTTCAGTCTAGAAAATGAAATGAAGTAAGGAGTACTAAGGAGCATTGGAATCTAGTACTACATGAAAGCCGCTTTGAATCACTTAATTACTTTTTATTGTGCGTGTTCATGTATGCGTAAGATGTATTTGCATATTTTTCATTAGAATAAAAAATTCCAATATGTTCCTCATAATCAACAACCTCTGAAAAACAAGTTGGGAAAAGTAGAACGCTCTTGTGTATACGTAGTACAAAATGTACATGCTCATGTATGTACAAAAAGTAATCACATTAACCATATAATGTATGCATTACAAATACAAAACATATTAGTTTCAAATTTAAGCCACAGTGTACTAAAAGTGGCCAATGTCTTTTGCACCAGTTCCATAAACAATGTAAACACTAACACGGCTTCAAGCGTTAAAAAGAAGCAGAAACGTGCTTGTATGACATATTCACATGTACCAGTCAAATTTGAGCAGACTGGACATTGGACATGTGTATAGATTATAGATAATGCAATTTCCTATATGATATGAGTCCTTGCACATATATATTACTTGAAGAAGTATATTGAAGTACATAATACATTAGACATGTTCATCATTTACTTTTGCAAAAAAAATTTGTTTTGTTTCAAGTATTGTTATATTATATGATAAGAAAAATTGGTTTTGATTTCAAATTTTAAACTTGACCACTGCAGAAAACAGTGTCATATAGTATTTTGTCTTAATTTTATTGAATTATCACGCATACATTATATGCGATAAATGAGCAAAATATAATTTGTCATGTTGCATGGAATAAATTATGTATGTATATAGCTGACGTAATTTTTGTTCTCCTTCCTGCCTCACTCATTCACTCAGTTCTTGTTTTCCTTTTATCTCTAACAACCTCTGAACTTGCTGGTAAGCGATATGGCAGGATCCTTCGCTATGGCTAATCTAGATATGTAAACAACAGAAATTAAAATTCTCGTTTAATGGCCACATGAGTCATCCACTCATGAGAAATTCTCCATTTCATTCAAAACAAATATTTTTTGTACTTATTCATCATTCATTAAAAAGGAACACTGTGAAATTTGAATGCATAATATCAAAAGCGAAAACAATTTATCAACTTTTATGTACCATTCGTCATACATATTTTTAGCTACTTAATTGTAAAAAACAGTATGTATATGCATGTCAGTCTAGTGTTTACATGCGACACACACACACACACTTGAGTTGACTTTGATCCTGGACAATTTCCCATGTGCTCAATTTAATAACATGGTGTGTTATATAGAATCATAATTAAATTAAATTGACACTCCTTTTCGTTTTATCCTTCGGAAACGTGGAATGACGTGTACTTATTTATACTGCTCTTCTCTACTATAATAATAACAATGACAAATGACAAGTACATGCTATACATGTGTATATGGAAATGTAGTACAGCGTAAATCCAAATTCAAAAACCAACATGCAAAAACATGTAAAATAAAACACATATAATATACAGAATAAAGCCTGAGTTAATAATTAGAATACATTATAATATAGAGAAAATTATTTATTGTATCGTATTTGGCTAATTAAATTACCAGTAAACAAAACTGATACCTATTAATTTTATATGATACGCAATACGCAGTGTCTACTATGTATGTACATGCGGTTTTCAATCCACATGTGTATTTTGTTGTTGTACCCTGTCGTCGACTGTCGAAGTATTTAACTACACAGGAAATGATAGTGACAGAGTGTTAAACAAAAAATATTATTTGTCTCATATTCTCCTTTTTTAATACAACAAAAACATATAATGTTGATGAAAGTGAAAAAAAAAGTTGAACATGTGTGAAGTCTAATTCATTTTTTCCTATCATATTCAAACGTACATACAATTATTGCAATTCGTTATGTGTAGGGTATCTATCTAAAGAAATAGCCTGTCAAATGGTATAAATTTAAAAAGAATTTAAAAAAATATTTGTTTGTCTCACTTTTCCTTCCTTCCTTCAATAAAACAACCAAATATTTTATACTGGTTAAACTCAGTTTCGTCTACAACAAATGTTTGTCTATGCTTTATTTATGCATACATATGTTTATTTTAAAATATATTTTCCTTTTTCCCTATATGCATAAAAGGTACGAAAAATTAGACATATTATTTATGTTGCTTTGTATGTACTTGAATTCCTATCACCTTTTTGAATGTATGTATGTATGTTTGTATGTATGGAACTAAAAAGTACTGATCACGACTGGTCACATGCAGTCAAAATGTAAAAAGAAGATTTCTCATTTTTTCATTCACAATTATGATTTGGGAAGAAATGGGAAACTGTTTAATTTTTAATATAGAGAGCTAAAAATAAGTACACAAGTTATTAGAACTACATAGTAAGTAAGTAGTGGTGCTAACGAGGTGTTCTTTTTTATTGCTCTGACGTCTGACTTTTTAATCCTCATTATGTCTTATTATATATTATATATATATGTCTAATACATGTACAATGTACATAGTACATACTAGATACATACTACACACCATGGTACATAGTGTTGCCAAAAACCATTCACTAGAAAATCTTCATCTCGGTGTCTCTGTCTTTTTCTTTAAATTTGGATGCATTTGGGACTATGAGAATGAACAAAGAGAAATGGTGGTGTTTGATTCAATTGTATATGCACTCTGATTTAGTGTTCAATGCTGTGTACACATAAACCCAAATCATAGTTTAGAAAATATGTGTGTGTGTCTGTTTTATATTATGTTGCTTTGTATATTTGTATATTTGTCTCATGTTCATATAATCATATTAATAATTGAGAATAAGGATTTTTCAAAGTATGGTTTATGACCATAATCTTACACGGGCTTAGATTTTTATAAAATTTCAAGTTGAATTTGGATTTGAATAAAATGTTTTAATTTTGCACAGGAAATACCTCTCAAATATGTTGTAGTCGCAAACACAATCTAGGATTAAATAATCTAATCCTGTTATAGTCTAAGAGTTGTACAGCAATATTTGTTCTCGCAAAGCGGCGGGTTCTCTGTATACATACATTTTTCCTTAGATGTTTTATTTAACAAGCATATAAAAATATATGCTGAACTTGAAACTTGAATGCAATTGTCTATCTATCTCTATATCTTTCTTTCTCTTCTTGGTCTTTTACCCCAAACCACTTCTTAAATAAATAATGAATGAAAGAATACTGTTTCAAGTCCCTAGTGAATCTTTACGCCATCTGATACATGCATGCACATAAATATTTTGAATCTTGTAGTTCTGCACAAGATATATTATTATGTACGTAGTTATAAGTTTGGTAAACGGGGATGCACATTGAAGAAAAAATTTCTAAAATATGTAACTCTTGAAAGGGAAAGAGTTACGAAAAAAAACAAATATTTTCACATTCTTAATTCTATAAAATCAACTGGAATCGGAGCGATGGAGAAATATACGGGGGAATTGAAGATTATACCGTTTTGACACATAAAAAAGGAGTTTAAAACACTTGTTTTTTTTTCTGGTTGCTTATTTATATAAACAAGTTAAAGCATTTTTGAATCAAATATTTTTGTACATACGCAATAGGAAATTGAGCATTTGAGAATCTGTCATCTTCTATACTTGTTTATATTTTTTAGTTTTGCTTCATGTTCAATTTACTTACAGAAGTTGTGTTACATAGAAAATAGTAGTAAGCAGTTGTTAGTATTTGTGCAGTGATGAATCTGTATTCTGTATGTAGTGGTAAATCCTAACCTAACGTAACTCTACGTACATATATATATATACCAGAAAATAAATACTTATACCAAGAACACTATCTGTAGTCTTCATGCTCATCACACTTGTTCATCTCTGAGTCATTGCTCTAGGACTTTTTCCCTTCTGTCTTTTACACACTTGCATACTTTTGCTTACGTCTTTGCCATCTTCTATGAATGTATTGTGTATTTGTACAAAGGGCAAGAAGATTAAGATGAATACAAGCCGTACATGGTAATAGTAAGATTGTCTATGTACATACAAGAGAATTGAATGAATGTACAGATCATGATGATGATCCCACCAAAAGGGAAAAAGACGATTCATCCAATATGTACATATCCTATAAGTAAGAGCACCCGGTCGTGGACTAGTCTGGCATAAGATTTTTTATAGGAGCCCAAAAACCCCATCGGGGTGATTGCTATTCTTTACATACATGTACCCATCCATTTAAAAAATTCCATTCTCCTATGGGTGGGGCTGGGAGGAGGTCAAAGTTCCCATTTAAATCACAAAAAGAAAAGACTTTCTCACATGACCACTAGAGATTGAATTTTTTCAAAAATCTGATAAATTACTTTTAAGTTTAGGTCTAAAGAAAGCCATAGAACCCAGGATCATCATCAAAATCGGTTAAAAAATTGCTACACATGATAAATTTTTATGCAGACTTGTAAATCTCTGAAAATTTAAAACTTTGACAGGGTGGTCTAGAAGCCATGTTTTTTTTTTTTTAAATTAAACAATCCAACCAAATTCATCATTCAGGGTCGCCTGAGGATTTTAGTACATTTCACCAAATTTAAATGAGACTATACTGGTTTGGGCTACAGCCCGAATTAAGTGACTTCGTAATGCATTACAAACGGGAACTTTGACCCCCTTTCAGCACCACCCATAGGAGAATGGAATTTTTTAAATTGATGGGTTTACGTATGTATGGGATAGAAATCACCCTTGTGGGGTTTTTGGGCTCTAAAAAAAAAAAAAAAAAAAAAAATAATAAAAATCAAACTACTCCAAGAACTCATGGGTTTACTCATAATATTGAAGTGGAGTACAGGCCTATGGAATGTATGTAATGTACATATGAAGTAAAATTTTGACCAATCAGCATAGGATTGCCTTTTATGGCAGAAAAAACTGTACTCTCTGAAAAGTGTAAAGTGTAGAACATTCTCTCTTCCAATTCTATAGTATACAACGAAGGCGTTGGTTTACTTTTATGGAATCGAGAGTACACAGAGACCTGTATGTACTTGATTGTTCATATAAGTGAAGACTTGGGTTGGCTGTGAGTTTAGTTGAACGTTAGAGACGCTACAAAATAATCGTTATAAAAATTGTGTTATTAAACAAGTTTCAGTGAAGCATTTATCAGTGAACTCCTGTTTACTACTACCACAACTATATTATTTTATTCAAGTGATTTAGTATTTACTATTATTAATCAGGTCAAAAATGTGTGACGACGAAGTTGCTGCTCTTGTTGTGGACAATGGATCCGGTAAGTATAGAAATATTATAGAAATACAAAAGAAGAAAAACATTTCAAAATTCAAAATAATTATTATAGATATTTTGATACATTTAAAAAAAAATAAACATTTGATTGTGATTAAGTGGATTTTTGTGATCAAGTTTATCCAAATAGTTTGAGTGGTCATCAACTTTTTCCATCGTTATTTGATGTTGAAATTCAGCAACTAATATTTATAATAATATGTGTGTGTTTGTGTATAGGTATGTGCAAGGCCGGTTTTGCTGGGGATGATGCACCCAGAGCCGTTTTTCCTTCTATCGTCGGAAGACCACGTCATCAGGTATACACATATACTTGTAACGGACAATGTTCTATTTATAGCCGTGTCTATGACCGGTTTATCGGGCTTTTTTCGGTTACTCCCGGAATATCATGTTTTTTTCTTCCAGATATTTTTACAAAGATGTAGTTTTGTTTTTTAATACTCCCTTTAAAGTATATTTTACCTTGATGAGGATTATTTTTGATGTTATAATATTAGGATCATGATGTGTCTAGAATTTAGATCCTAGTTTTTGCATATTGATTATTTGTCAAGGGTGTGTAAATAGAAATATGTATATGTATGTAGCTAAGTATAGTGTAGACACATTCCACATAACCTCTACATGTCAGGTTATTTTGATGAGATGACTCATACATTTCATGCAATATATTTTATACATGTAGTCAACAGTCAGTATATTTCAATAGTATAGTATTCAATGTTCAATTTCAAATACATTATGTATCATGTATTATGTCACTCTTTTTTTTTATACCCTTATAATATTTTTCCCACAAGTCCATAATATTTTTATTATTATTATGGATGATTCATATTATGTATTTATTCAAATGCCTTGTGCCTTTTTTTTATTGTGTACTATGTTGTATACTATTTAAATAACTATATTTATTTTTCTTGTCAATCATAATATTCATTTTATGAGAGAGGATGGATGTTGTATGTTGTATATTTTTTAGTATTATTTCAACACAGGTTTCAAGTTTCGGTATTCTTTGAACCACATAAAATATAAAATATTATAATAGATAATAGATAGTGAAGGCAAAGTCAGCATTTAAAAAGTCATAAAAAAGTAAAATACATACATGTACATAAATAATACCTTTTGTACTAATATTTGTCAGTTTGACATTTGACAATTTGACAATATTATGAAATGACAATCAGCTGATATTTACAAAAAAGTTAGAGCAATGCCGTTACTCTATTTTTAAATCAAAATGTTTACAAATAGATACAGACAGAAAGGGAGAGAGAGTGAAAGACATAAGAGTAAATATATTGAGATAGTTCAAAAGTTGGCAATTGACCAATATTTTTTTTATCTTTTGTTTGTATTTCCTATTTATATACTCTCCAAGTTCAATGTTAAGACTGAAACACAATATTCGTTCACAAACGCAGTACGATGTGCAATTTTCTCATAATTTCAAACAATTATATAAAATACATCATTCAATAGAGTGAAATGTTTCACGTTTGATGATGTATTTTATATAATTGTAGAATTAGTTAGTTAATTGCAGTTAAATGTTTTAACCATACTAAAAACATTTGATTATCCCAACAAGGATCACTTGAGCACAATTTTGTCTGCGAAAGTCAAAGCGGAGGAGTTTTTTTGTTTTGTTTACATTTGTTATTTTTGTGTGTGCA